>JAVYIG010010670.1:0-67224 GCA_035222895.1 Strongylocentrotus droebachiensis | reverse complement strand
TTCGAGGTCAAGTCTTGAGCTGATGAAGATGCGATTTGTAACTTCGGGATAATTTCCCAAATCAGAAATAGCGAGCTATTTGGCAATCTCGAGCTGATGATGACAGGCCTAAAGTAAATCAAACAATGACTAAACTTTTAGTAGTAAAGGTACTCTTCTTTATTAGAGTGCATAGTCTTCCCATACGCAGAGCAAGACAACCAGCAACTATTTGTGAAAACACTGCATGTCTGATACCATCCATGCCTTGTCGATCATAGGCCATGGATCATATTAGGTGTGTTCATCTTGGACGTGTCGAGCTACACAATAAGTTAACTTTGATGAATCTCTAGTTTCGCACCTTGCGCAAAGTTTGAACTCAGCCAAGTTTGGTGCACGGACCGTTCCAAAAGGGGAAGTTTTGTGGAAGAATAGATGATATAGATACTCACATAGACATATGGACATCAAGTGTAGGGCCTACATGTACATCAGGAAAAGCCTACATTATGGTAAGAACTTTTTTTTTATTAGTATGGGGCAGGATACCGTATACCAGGATAAAAGTGTCGCTTTAGGTTGTTAATGGTTTTTAAAGAAAGTTTGTTTTTCTCAGGCATTGTAGAATTAACAAGAGTTTGTGGAATAATGTGTTTGGTAGTACAAGGAAGTTTAGGCAAGAGTGATTCAGTACATGTACAGTATGCATGTACATGCAGCCAAAACTTGTATTGGCAGGTTCTTAAGATTTGGATTACCATACTGTTTATTCATTACCAATTCTAAACATCGGATTGATATATTATTGTGGTTTGTAATTTTTTTATTCATTTTTGTTCCTCACGGAACTTATCATAACTAAAGAAGAATACCAGTAATCGATTTGTCCACAAGTGTGTAATGTGACCAGTAGTACAAAACTTGTACATGTGTTCTTTTGATTTGAGGGGGGGGGGGGGGGGGGGGGGGGGTAGTCAATCAGTTTTAACTATTTTTTTCTGCCCTTTAGTATGAGGAAGTTTTATATGTAATGTACATTGTAACTTGTAAGCCTAATAAAGTTAATCCACACTGAAATTAGCGTGAGAGATGAAAAGGTAATATGATTCCTTGATCTTGTCAAAGAGATATTGCGATCTGTTTTAAATGTCTAGTCTGTGTTTTGTTGCTGACTTTTGACCGTCCGAACGTCTAGTCTGTTTTGTTGCCAACTTTTTACCTGTTTTGAACATCAAGGCTGTGCCTGTCAATACACACTTTACACACTTACAAATTAGGTCACATGAATGGTTCTCTAATCTCTATAGAACATCAAACAGAAGGAGAACCCCAACAGAACACCATCTACATGTACAGTATGCTGGATAGATGCACAGGACTTTGACAGAAATGAACATTAAACAAGTCTAGAACAACTAGACTACATGCATACTGTGTCGTGTTTTAGGCAGCAGGGTATGAACGCTGTGCAATGTGCATTGACAACAGATGCAACTTTGAAGGAAAATGCATTCTAAAGTTTTAACCATTCTTTACTAATCTGCACAACACAATTCAGTGAAGATCAGCAGTGGTATAGCTACATGTATTACTTGAACACCAAACAGCGTGATGAATATTAGGCCATTAAAAAAAATATACATGTTTAGCGTCCCCGCCCGCTTCCTTTTTGGGGGCCGCCTCCTATTTTTTTTTATTTGTTATTTTGTTATTTTGTTATTTTTTTTGAAAAAAAAATTTTGAAAGAAAAAAAAACATGAAAAACACTGCTAAAATGGCTCTATTTCTGATTTAAAAAAAAAAAAAATTGTCGGCGGCCATCTTGAAAAAAAATTGCTCCGACTGTCAGGGAAAATGTACCGAGCGGCCATTTTGAGCGGCCATTTTGAAATAATAAATAAAAAATAAAAAGGGCCCCCTCCTTCCTATTTTTCGAAAAAACAGGACGCTAAACATGTTTTTTTTTAAATTTGGCCTTAATGGAATGTCCACACTGCTCTAATAGAAGCAGAAAAATAAGAGGGACAGGGCAATGAAGTTTTGAGCAAATTCTGATTAAAAATGAGAAAGTTATGAATTTTTGAAGTTGCGATACTATGTGCAAATTTTGTGATATCGACAAATGTTCTTTTTGTATGAGATTGGTAAAAGTGGGGTTTCTGCATGACTGCTACCATTGTATTGTTACTTTATTTTATTTTCTTCCAAACGATTTCCTTTTGAGTTTTCCAGGGCTAAATATCCACCACTGCTCCTGCGTATCTTTTTTTCACTGAGTTGCAAAGTTACTCATTTTGTACCTACATGTACATGTTTATGTAGCCAAAATCAATTGCTTGTAGTCAAGCCATTATTTACGAAGATGTACAAATGTACTCTTACAACCAAGTTACACTGTAAGCATCTAATGTACATGTATAAGGAAATAAACAAGTATTTCAAATGTTACAAAGTTTACAAACTAGTGTAACAGGCTAGCTTTTGTGAATGACTGTAAATCCTTTCCTTCTAATTAGACTGGGCTGCATAAAAGAATGTATGGTATGTGTGACTTTATGAGATTGTTTCCTGGTGCAGTGCAGTGCTTTAGAATACACTTTGTACATGTAGTTAAGTATTATCTTCATGAATGCAATTACATATATTTTCAATTTGGAATAATTTCCTTATTTATCTGGAAAATGAAAAAGTGATTATTACTACCATGGAATGTTTATAAATAGCTTATATTGATTGTAATCAGTCATGATGTCACTAAATTTAATTGACTAATAATAGAAATGTGTCAGAAATTGTTATTTGGATTTTCATTCCTTTGACAAACATATAAATCATGGACATTATCTGTTAAAAAAAGTAATGAAATTACAGGAAACAACATACATGTAGTTGTAAACAGAGAAATGTGAACTACATGTATACTGTATGCTCTATAAGTGTATTCCTGTGGGTAAACAAAGTTGATTGTCATTTTCTAAATATTTTTTTCAATGGTTCAGTTTAATGTCCGTTCCTTATGGAATACAAGTAGCATACACTGTACATGTCTTCTACGTTTTGTGTTTGACGGTCTGCGAGTACATACAATGTACGTGTACTGTGTAGACTTTAGAGTAATAAAGTAATAAACTTTTGTTAAAGTTGGTTTATTTTTGGAAAGTGAAACAAATGTGTACTGTGCTTGTGTTTTACATCGTGTTGCTCCCTCAACATCACATGGGGGAAAGTATGAATGTTTTATTGTCAAACTTTCATGAAGAAATTTCTTGAGCTCTAGTTTTCCTTTTCCTTTCAGGGTTTTTAAGTGGTGTAAATTAATGGCAGTCAGAAAAATCAATGATTTTTTGAAATAGTATTTTTGATGTGTAAATGGGTATCAGGACTGTATACTGTATGTAGGCCTACATGTACATGTACATGGTTCCATGTGTAGAAAGAAATAGGTAGCTGAAATTCCTAACCTTGATTTGATTTAAACTTGAAGGCTGGTCTTAACCAGCCCCTTGTTACTCCCTAGACAAACAAATCTGGGACTTAGGAAATTCCTAGCATTCATACTGCATGCACTAGCTCTACTACCATCATAACTTTCGCAAGTTATGATTAGGGGCTGTTGCATGTTGTATGTTGTTCATTGGACTGACTGACCGGTATTCAATCGTGTCTATAATATGGGCGGACAGTGAGAAGATAATGCTCAAGTTCATTAGTCTCATTACTAGGCTTGTCAGAGAGTTTTGTTGTCAGGAGAAAAAAAAAAATCTTAACAAATGTTTTAAAAGGATGCGCATACATTTCATGAAAGTGGACTGGTGCTTCAAAAAGTAGTACACCCTCTGGCTCTTGAAAGAAAGAAAGGGAGAGAAAGAGAGAGGCAAAGAGGGAGTGAGGGGGAGGCAGAGGTTGGAAGGGGGTCTTAGGGAAGGGGATTAATGTACATTTTTTGGCCAATACTTACATGCAAGTCAAGAAAGAGGGCTTAAAACTACAAATCAATTTTAAATTGGGCAACTGGCCCCCATCAGGTTTAATCTTCTTCTAGTTCTACCCTTCTTTTTGTTAACATCCCATTGTTTTATTTTTATTTCATCTCTTAAATGGCAGATCATAGGAGCTGATCTGCAATGAGTTCCGATGCTACCCAATCCCCGAAGCGTACCCTTCGATCAGCCACCAACAGCCCCCTCAGGAGGAAACGAACATCACAGGTAAATTCTTAACAAATATTGTTCCGTGAAATGTGCCAAGATTCAAAACAATTTTAATAAAATTATTAAATTATACATTTTAAATTGTATGTATTTATTTACTATTCATTTTTATTGTTTTTTTTATAATTATTTATTATTATTTTTTATTTTTTCTATTTTTTAATTTTTCAATTTTGTGTTTTCTTTAAAAAATATTATTTTACCTATTTATATTCATTATTATTATTATTATTATTTTTTTTTTTTTGGGGGGGGGGGGGGCGGCTCTTCCATGTAATGTGTCATATATAAATAAAGTGTGTCTTGAGTCGAGCCTACATGTAAATAAGTTTTACTCGGGCAACGTCAAATTCATTGTGTCATGGCCTAGATGCAGCTAATGTCAGCAACCTAGAAAGTTTGGAGGTGGATCCTGTGCTCAAAGTGCTATACAGTAGTACAGAGTGGATACACCAGTTACTTCTACACTGTTGTTGTGTGTCTTTTGCTCAAGAGAGGGCACTGTTCAAGTTTTCAAGCACAGTCTCTTTGGGAAGTCAAGTTTGGTGTACAGTACACGTACATGTACACCCTGTATGCCCTTTGAAATAATACTGAAGTGTTTCTGTGCTAATGAGTGATAATATACATGTAGAACTTTTTTTACCAGGGCAGATTTTACCAGGGCAGTGGTTGCTTGTATATTTTGTCCCTTCTAATAATTACTTACATGTAATTTAATTAGTTTATAATGTTGGTGTGTACAAAATATTGCACACAAATTTGTGATAACAATAAAGTGTGTTACATACATTATTGATCGTGCAGCAGTTTTTTAAGTCACTATTTTAGAAAATGTATTAATTAGATACAATGTAAAATAACACTGCTTATAAAGCGCTTTCCTCCGAAGTCCTAAGCGCATTATTAGAAAAGGCAGACTCTTGTTGGAACTTTATTTCATTAGTTTGTTTCATTCAGCCCTAATTCTACAGTATGTATCCTTTGTATGCCATTTTAATTAAATGTCCAAGAATAACATATACAAATACATTGTAATGTTCAGCATAGTAGTGGTACATATTATGTACACGCTTTAGTACATACATATATACAATGAATACCATTATGCCCTTGAAAGTTCTTACTCCCTGGCATGACAGTGTACAGTATATTGTAATTTGTGAGAATAGATAACACTGTAGGCAAAAAATCCAATTTAAAAAGAAGAAAAATATATTATTGATTATAATATTCATATTAAAATGTGAATGACCAGTGTGTTACGTTAATGTACAGCAGGACCCTACATCCATGTACAGGTCCCATGTATATTTTTCGTTGTGGGAACACTACATGTACATGTATACATGTATGTAGCTGGCTGAAAACAAAGTTTGTTCTTTACCATACCGGTAAGTTCTTTTGTTTGATGAGTTCTCACCAAACTTCCAATTACCACACATTTAATATGCATAGTGGAATCGAACAGATGTTCCCGGCGCTGATAATGAGTTGTGAAATTGTTTGCAATCTTTGTGTGGGTAGGCATTTTCTTTTGTCTACAGTAGGTGTGTGTGTTTTTGTGTGTACTGTGTACATTTAGATTGCATGCATTTTTGCAGGGTCCTCTAGTTTCAAAGTTTGATGAAAACCTCAAACACCTGTTTGCTATATTTTGTTTCATACTATGATCTATGTACTTCAGATTGTGTAGTTTGTTGGTGGTGTCTATTATATTCTTGTATTACAATATTTTAGCTATACATGTAGGTACCTCTCCAATTTTAGTAGTACAGAACACATATTACAAAGTCCAGAGTTCCGTGATCAAGTGCTGTATATAATATTGGAACATTCAAAGAATGGAAGTTAATTAAGTTTTGGTATCGAGGGTGTCCTATGATAAAGGGTGTGCGCTGCATGTAAGTATTTTCTTTAGATCTACTCGATTATTGAAATGATTGTGTACTGAGTTATGAGTTTTATAGATTTTATAAAACAGAATGGGTAAATGGTTGTTGAATTTGAATTTTAAGTTTCTTGTAGTTTTTACTTTTTTTTTATTTATTTTTATTTTAAAGTATTTGAACCATAAGCTGTTGTAAAGCAATTTAGCCACATACATTTACAACTGTAGGTGTTTATACTACATATGAAGCATACATGTATTACCTCCATTTAAGGAAGTTACCTTGCATGAATTATTTATTAGGTCAAGGAAGGCTCATGTTATTGAGAGTGTGTGAAAGTTTAAAATTTGGAAAGTATGCAGATACTGTACTTATTCAAAGAGTCAAGTTTATTTTCTTACTTTACTTTTTTGTGTTGTCTTGAATGTGCAAAAGTTTCTGGTCTGTAAACTGAGCTTTACTTTACTTTATGTCACATTTTCCTTTTTCTCTTTTTTAATTTCTTGAATGTGCAGGTGGTTGAGAGGTGCAAAGACAGTAAATCACCTTTGAGGAATGGTTCGCCCGTGAAAAACTCATCTGCAATGAAGAACCTGTTAGCCGGTAGGTGTTGAAACTTGAAATGGACTTCACAGTCTTCTGTTTTTTTTCATGTCAAAATCTCTGTCTCTCTCTTCTTTTCTTGCACTCTCCTACTTTTTCCCTTTCTTAAGACAGGTTCACACAAGAATCTGTAAACTTTAAAGTCACGGTTTAAAACTTTTCGTTTATCTTGTGGTTATAGACTTTATGGATGCACTCTTGGTTACAAAACTTTTGGCTTACTACAGTTAAAGTTATTGGTTTGCTTAGTTATGAACCATCTTATGGTTATTGTTATACACTGGAGCTACATGTACATACCCCATGAGTCTTTACTCAAGCTACTGTTTGTGCATTGCGGACACAGATAACTTTGCGATTCCGCCTGTAGTTTAAAATCTTGAGCATTCGTTAGTTGGGTCCGATGGGTACCTGTCGTGTCATTAATAATAATATTAATAGCTAGTTGTTATATTGCGCTTTTCAGGACCGAAGGCGCTCTCAAAGCGCTTTACAGATATATTATTACCCCGGTCATCGGATTCAGGCTTAGTGCATTAGTGCATCTTTGTTTAAAACCGAAAGGTTTGTCAAACTAAAAGTAGGAAGCTCTGATGGTCCTGATGAACATAGCTTTAGTTTCTTCCTTACCATTTTGTGCCACTTTAATAGAGGGTTGGTCCCATTCTAAGGCTGTGCACAACAGTTTAATGAGGTACCCGATGTTTTTTAATAATTTTTTTGATTTTTTTTAAATTTTTTAAATTTAAAAAAAACAAAATTGTTGATTTTTTAAATATTTTGTTTGGATTTTTTTTGCCACCACCATACCTTTGGAGCAGTATCCCAGTTCTGTCGCCGAAAACGAATGCAATTTTACTTCGAGTTGCAGTCGAAGGCGCCGATTTAATAATAATAATAACAGTAAACAATGCTGTTTCAAAAACCAAAGATGGCAGAATAATCCATTTTCCTCCAAGTCCAAACAGAAATCCAGATATTTGGTCCCAGTTTCTGAGTGGTGAGTTTGAGAGTGCTTGAGTTTGGAAATATTTTTACCGACGGCACCATGCCAGCGGCCGCCGCTCACACAGGCACGGGTAAGCGTCGGACTGGACAGATTTTTTATTTTTTATTTTTTAATTTTTTTTTGCGGCCGAATATTCGATACGAGAAATCGTACCCGAGTTGTTGTCAACCATGCGGGTACTCGTGCATTTGACTACGTCGCAGCCCTATCCCATATCAACTATTTGATAATGAAAAAGATAACAATAGAATAAACATTTAATATGAACATATCTCGGTCTCAATACACCACTTTACTAACATATTCAAATTTATAGCTGTTTCTTTCCTGGGGACTTAATGATGAGTTATTCAATGAACGTGTTATCCTCTGAATCCTCTCTGCATATCTTACTTGTTGCTATGGCTGGCAAGCCTCAGGCAAGCTTTCAGGTTGTCAAGAACAACCTTTATTTAAAAAGTATGCCTAAAACTTGAATTTGTAAGTAAACCGATTCTATTGGCAAATGTCATTCTATCGAGACATACTTTGGGGATGTGAATTTGATCAAAATTCAGAGTTAGAAGACACAGAACTAGGTTTTAATCATGAATACAGATATGAAAATCTTTGTAATCCTTTGGAGTACATGTACATCTGTAATCACTGTTTATTTTCATATTCATTCGAATGAGAGCAAATGTTAATGTCTTGTAAAATGAAATGAAAGATGTACTAGTTTACAGCAGACAAAATATTTGATCCCCCCCCCCCCATTTGAAGAGCAAGTCCACCCTGATATTAAGTTGGTTTAAATAGAAGCAGGGAAAAAAAAAAATCAGTGAACATTGGAGCAAAAAACAGATTAAAAAGAAAGAATGGCAAAAAGGGATTCAAACCAACTATAGGACATTTGATATTCCTGAATTTTTGTTCTCAGTTAATGTGAAGAGTAAAATTGACATCTAAAGTTTTTAATAAATCATTTCAGTAAGAGACCCAATGATACTACTATGCTAAGAAAATAAAATACAGAACAGAATTAAAACCATGAAACAATAGGGTCTACTATCTAGAAATCATGAAAGAAAGTGATGCAGGTCCATATATTTTAATTTCTTGAGCCATTTGTCAAATAGTGACTGCATCACTCCACCAACTTCCTATCAGTTACCGCAATCAATTCAAGCACGACCACTAGGCCTTTGTCTGTCCCATGCATTCAAATTAAATACTAGAGATTAGGCCATCCATTCATGGCCACCTGCCACCCCCACTCACACAATGGAACACTCCACACACAGTTATTGCCAACTTATTATCTCAGCCATACTTAGTTGTCCATGGAATGAGTGTTATTATTATTACTGCTTCTACGGAGATGGGCCTGTTCTCTTCCTCCCACTCTCTCTCTCTCGCACACTCCACCACCCTCTCACATCCACCCTCCCTCCCGATCCCTCCATCTCAGTAACGTGGATCACTCCGCAAACCACCGCGCATATTAAATGATGCTTGGCACTCTCCTGTCTTTGTTTGAGCAAAGTTAAGGAAACAGAGAGTGGGAGTGAGGGAGAGAGAGGGAGGATGACACAAACTGACTAGCGAAGAAGCTTAGTCCTCGGCACAAAGTTCTACTTGTGCGCCACTAGTGGACGCTTGTTACCGAGGCCGAGCAGAGAAAGTGGGTGGCGTGTCGTCAGCAAAGTGTTACTTTTTTAATGCGAGTCTTGGATACTAATGTACATGGTTTACGTGCTCTGACGTGTGGAGAAGCAAACTTCTGGAGGATATTTTCTTGGAGTCTTTAAGATGGGATCTACGGAATGGATGCCTTCCAATGAGGTGAGATGGGAGATAGATAGTCTGTGGACTTTAGTACAAGTCGGCTTAAGTGATGAGTTTTGATGCGTGGTGGTTGTACGGTATCTAATATGCGCCATCGTACAGGTGCATGGGTCCACGAATATCATACACTCACCCAACACACACACACACGCATACACCCAATGGTACGACATATGCATCTGTGTGTGTGTCAGAGAGCGCGGAGCGTATATGCTCGTTTGACTTAACGAACCCCAGTCTCTTTTTGCTGTATGGTGAACTAGTAGCACATAGTGGAAACTATAATGGATGGGTGTTGGCGGAGTTGTTTGTAGTTCTTCGTTAGTTAATGCAGTCTGGATGCCGAGTCCTCCCTCAGATCTCTCTGTGTGTAATCTCTATGAGTGTGTAATGCATATATGTCCATACATCAGCATGTAGCTCTTGGTGTGTGATTTTTTTATATGGGGTGCTTTGTCTAATAAGTTCCATATTGTTTGGAATTTTTTGTTGTATTCATAATTTCTCTTCTGTACATGTATGTGGAATTATGACTCATGGATAGAGTTTTTGCAATATTACCTGTATGTAATCAATAAAATATTCTTATGCTATTATTATTAAATATATTTTGTTGATGTACTACGATAGGCTTTAAATAGAAAGTTTTTAAAGCAATTTTCAGGAAGTTATATACAAAAACAGAGAGCATTTCAATGTCAATATTTACAATGGGTTATCAATTTTTCATTATGCCTCCCCCTTTGCTCTCCCCTTCTCTCACAAAAAAAAAAAAAGAAAATTATATAAAAATTCAAAGGATAAAGCTTAGTTTTAATATGAACACAGTGTTTGCACTAATTCTTATGGAAATACTGGATAATCACTCACCATCTTTTTTAAATGGAACCAAATTGCGATGTAAACATAGCATTGTGCACTTTCAATTGTATCTTTCTGGTGATATTTTCGAAAGGAAACTATTGCATAGTCTAAAGAGGGGACTCTAAACTTGTAGGATTAAACAACAATGAAACTAAGAAAATGCCACTATCTACTATTCCTACATGTATGCATAGGGAAAACCTCTTGTTACATATTAGGATTATTTAGGATATATCTTTCTAAACTAGAACAATTGGAAAAACAAAAGATAAATTTGTATTAAGTTCCAGTTGAATCTATTGGAATGAGTTATGGATTTGTTTAAAGTATAGATGATTCTAAATAAAAAAGGAAAACAATTCCCATAGGGTAATCGGGATTATACTGCTGTAGCATGAATATTTCTCCACGACAAAGTACTTGAAAAAAGATGGACTTTTCCTTATTTCCTTGAGTAGACATGTTTTTACATGCATTCTGTCTATTTGTGATACATCTCAATGATAAGAACAGCATCAAAAGCATTGTTTTATCTTGCTGAAGATATACCATGGACTGCTCTGTACACACATACTTCACCCCTGCATGTGGCATCAAGATTTTATCTGAACTTTCAGACTATTGTAAGCCCTTTTGGGACTATAAGAGCTTTTCCAGAGCAATTTTTTTTGTTCACATTTTATGATATTCTTAAAAAAATAAAAACGATGATAAAGCTCACAAATTGTTTTATCACCTTAACAAGAACAACCTTTTCTTAAATGGTGGTTCCAAATGTTATCACAAATTACTATAAAGATATCCATCAAATCGGTCTGATGACTATATGGTAAAAGTAATAATAATATAGTGCTTAATTTCATTGACGATGTCTCTACATGTAAGTGCTTTACAGATTACCCCTTGTCATCAGATTCAGAGCATTGCATATTTTTGGTGCATGTCTGTTTTTATTTCTTTCTATAATACAATTCAGCACCAATTTCTCAGATTGATGGCATATACTGGTATATCTTTAAAACATTTTCCACGTTAAATTTGGTCAGGACACCGATTTTACAATTATTGTCATAGGAGATATACGTTTATAGCTAAAGAACACTTATGTTAAAGTGACAATTACATTTTGTTTTTACATACCCCTCTACACTACAGTGTATGATGCTCCTGAAGCTGTTTTCACAGCTAGAATCACAGTGAAGGCCATTATATTATGACCCAGAGCTATTAAATCTCCTTGAATTATTAATCTATGCATCAATTATGGTCGCAGCCTTGATACGTAACATGGCTTGGTGTCCCTAGTTCAAATTCAAGGAAAAACCTGTGTACTGTGGCAAATTGCACTTCCATGGAAAAATAGTGAGAAATAAAATGAAAGGAGCAGAGAGCTGAGAATAGTGAGCTCTGAAAACACAAAGCTTTGACAAAAGAAGGAAACAAAGAAGGCCTACAGTATTCAAAGGAAATAAGGGGGAAACAAAGAAGGCCTATTCAAAGGAAATTTATTTTCCCTTTGAAAAATCCTTGATGTGCTACCATAAACAAAAATGGTGCCTACTTTCTTGTTGTGAAGATCGGACAAGTCACTAGGCCTGTCCTCATCAGCTCAAGTTTGCCAAATAACCAGCAATTTTAACCATCCCGATCACAAATTAACACAATTTCGAGCTTCGGGGTAATATCCCGAGTCTGAAAATGGCGGGTTATTTAGCAAACTCGAGTTGATGAAGAAGACAGGCCTATGGAGTTGTCGGGATATTATATGGATCATCTGTTTGAAGCCAGAAGGGTGTTAGCCGATAAAGAAGCTTAGCAAAATTTAATGGCACAAAGAGGTATTTCTGGAGCGCAAACTGCATAATTGTTCAAAAATCATAATTTCATCACAGACAGGTAGATCCACATTGTTAGGATATGGAGCTGGTAAATATGAATCATCTCAGTGAGGCTTACTGTTAGCTTAAAGAGATGGTTTATTGATTTCAAACTTGACTGAATTTGGTATCATTGCAATCGAAAAATTACACTGAGTAAAATCATTACATTTGTGTAACTTGTACATTCGAGCGAAATTTTTAAAAGTTGATTGAACTTGACGAAAAATCAACCCACTCAACGCCCCCAAAACATCGTAAGTCAGCTGATTTTTGAAGTGACATCACAATATGAACAGCGGGCCGCTCAGTTGAAATGATTGACGACGGTGCGAGATTCAGTTTGCGTGCGATTCACATGTATTGCATTGACTCTCGAGTACCGTACCCATTTATACCTAACGCCGTTTACCTTCATCAAAATCCCCTGGAAATATAGATATGGACAAAAACATACTTGAGTATACTCCAGAAGGCTCCTCCATGGCATGGTTTTGGTTCTTAATCTGACGTTAGTCTAGATAAATGATATATAACTTCCAAAAAGCGAGTGAATATATCGTCGATGTAGCGTTCAAGTTTCCCGTAACTGGTAGCTGTGCGTGCGTACTCTGCATGTACTATGTGTGCAATACACTGACCTCTATATGCATGCATCACATCTAGCGCAGCTTGCTAGCCAGCCTAGCCCGTAGCTCGGCGCTCGAGCTAGCCGTGAATCGCGAACCGGACTGATCTGTTTCTCTCGGTTTATCAGGTCCTATACGACTTGATTTATCAAAAATGATTAATCAGCCTAATCACACATTTTTGTAATGAATATCTGGACAATTCTATGTAAATTTGTCGCCTATGTTACCCCAAAAGAGTCGTTAGGTCAGCATGCAATGTCCTTTGCCTTCCCAGATCAGACACATACACGCTGAAGTGCCCTCAGAATATGTGATTATTTTTCCGATTTTTATGCTCAAATGTGACGGAAAAAAATATAAAAATCAAACAAACATTTGTAGAAAGTATCATTTATTCAGTGTATCTCATTCAAAATGCCAAAAAAGAGGAAATATCACCACTGCCGGTAAATATACAAACAACGTTAACCCATATCTGAAAATTGCAATGGGTATCCAACATTGTCCCGAATGTGTGATGTACGTCGTTCATATTGTGACGTCATCGTTTCGCATGTAAAATAACGCCGTCAATTCACTTAGTGAGTGGGTTCAGGAAAGGGTAACAAAATTGCATTTAATTTATTCCTCACAACAGTGAGGGCTTCAAAAGTACTTTGCTCATTTTGTTAATGTTCTCAGCAATCTGTAGAGGTGTAATTTGCCCATTTTCCACATTTCAATGAACCATCTCTTTAACTTTCCTTCAGATATGTCCCCCTCCCCCAAAGAAGCTTTTAATGAACAAACATCACTACCTAATATGCATATTGCGTTCCTGAAATGTTTTCATGCTACCAAACTCACATCATTTTTTACACATAGTTAATGCCGTTCTGACTTCAAACAGACGACTGTTAATAGGTTTATTTCATTTTGATAAGTGAAGAAAATTTACCCTGTGAAAGCAGAGAGAAGTTGATAATGGCATTGAAATGTAGAGCTTAATAGACTATTTATAAACAATTGTTTGTAGGTCTATTTCATTTTGATATGTGAAGAAAATGTACCCTGTGAAAGCAGAGAGAAGTCGACAATGGCATTAAAATGTAGAGCTAAATAGACTATTTATGAAAGATTGTTTGGAGGTCTATTTCATTTTGATATGTGAAGAAAACGTCCCCTGCGAAAGCAGAGAGAAGTCGATAATGTCATTAAAATCTAGAACTAAATAGACTTTGACGATCACCAACCTTGACAAGAGAAAACGTTTCTTGATTGATTCAGAAATATTCTTGAGCTTCTCTCCTCCGATGAAGAGACCACTGACACTGGGAGCAATTAAAAGACCAATACCCACTCATCCCTAAAAATGGTTTCATTTGCATAATCAGTCTCTGCTGTAATTGATCTGATCCCTTAGGCTAATAGCAAAAGCTCTTTCCTCTTTCCTCCTTTTGTGCGTGTGGATGCTCCCGGGAGGTCGACATGTCAGCGCGGTTGGCACGTGCCTATCTCATTGCTGCTGTGGCGTACATTAGGCTCCTTTTATTAGAGCTAGCTGTAGTATTGGGATGGAGGTCTTTTGTTCCTTTGTTGACAGTGCGAGACCCTTGGCTCAGCAAGTCAGGGCTCCATTCCATATCTCTCTCTTCCCGACTCTCTTTCTCTCTCTGTCTTTATCTCTGTCTCTCTGTCTTTCTCTCTCTTTTATCTCTTTCTCTCTCTCTCTTTATCTCTCTCTCTCTCTCTCTTTATCTCTGTCTCTCTCTTTCTCTCTCTGTATCTCTTTCTCTCTCTGTATCTCTTTCTCTATCTCTTTCTCTCTGTCTCTCACTTTCTCTCTGTCTCTCTCTCTTTCTCTCTTTCTCCCTCTTTCTCCCTCTTTCTCCCTCTTTCTCCCTCTTTCTCCCTCTCTGTCCCTTTCTGTCTTTCTCTCTTTCTGTGTATCGAGTTTCTCTACAGTATCTCGTCTTTCTGCCTCTTTTTTAAATCTATTTATATGCTACTTTTTGCTGCATTCTGTGCGTTTCTTTATTTTAATATCTAACTTTAAATTGTTCATATTTTGTATGTGTCCCCCCCCCCCCCCCCCCCTCTGTTTCTCTCAGTTTTGTGCTCCTTTGTTAAATGCACATGTTACTTGTCATATCCTTTTTGCTTACCTATTTCTTGTACAGGTACATGTTTTCAACTATTTCTCAAATATTTCCAATTCCTTTTTCAAACTAAATTAGACATGTAATTAATTCCAAGTTTAATTTCAATAAGGAGTGTTTGTCTCTAATCTTGTTTCTTCAATAAATCTCTTCTCTTTGTCTGTTTTCTGTTTCTTTTCTTTTCTTCTTCAAGATAATCTGCCTCCATCACAGCTGAAGATTATTTTCTGTCCCTCTTTTCTCTTTCTTTTCTCTTTCTTTTTCTTTCCTTTTCTTTCTTTCCTTTTCTTCTTTCCCCTACCTTTTCATTTCTTTTTCTCTCCCATTTTGTTACTACTGTGCTTTTATGTGTTTTTCTGTTCCTTTCTATCTCAATGTTTTTCTTGAATATTTAGCTTCAATGAGTATATCTTTCACTTGTGCACATTTAAGTATTTTCCTCCAAACTCTCCTCATACATAATAATTCTACAAAGTTTGTTTTTCGAATAAAAACATTTTCTTACTTTAACTTTTCAGAAAGTATATTGCTTGCGTTGCTTTGTTTTAGCAAAGAAACCACATCATTTTCTTGCAATGTACTTTGAGAAAGAGTTGTGCATTTTGTAGAAATTACATGTGCATTTATAGATGGAGAGAGTACAGTACTACAGTGTCAAAGAACTTTGAAAGTTTACGGCTTCCAAGTTTACAGCATCACTTCTCTGTGGTTTCTATGATTGTGTTTAAATCTGAGAGATTATTGGGCTACTCTTCTCACATCCTTTCGGAGGAACTCTGCGGGCTGGAAAACTTCCTTTCTTTGGATGCTTCTCAATCCATTTAACCACGTTCAATAGCCATTTTGTTTTGCTGGTAGACCAACAGCATTTCTGGAGGATAAATCAAAGATTAAAATTTCTAACCACATGCATAGAATGGAGATTAATTAGTTTAATACTGCAAAAACAATTTGTAGGAAAGATACCTGTATGTTTACAATGTTTACTTTTTTATTAAAAATAGTTGAACTATTATATAGTATACTAATATACCAGTACTGTATGTAGATACCTGTATGTTTTCAATGTTTACTTTTTTATTAAAAATAGTTGAACTATTATATAGTATACTAATATACCGGTACTGTATGTACTTTTTTTAAAAATGAGTGTGGACATGTAGTGTTTGTTCAATTTCAGTTATGTTGGTATTTAATATACATATGTTTTGAAGTATTATATTGTTTTATTTTAAGATCTATATGGTATGCCATTATGTCAGTATTTTGTATTTTAGATCTAACCTCTTCTTGAAAATATCCTGAGCTTTTTACTTTAGGAAAGTTTTTCACCAATTTCTTTGTTCCACCATATCCCAAATACCTTTTTTAAAAGTTGAACATGTTCAGTATACTATAGGTTACATTGCGATATCTAATAGCAAAATGAAGATGAAGTATGATTTTGTTGTAGATTTTAAAAGGTCATGGATGATTTTAGCTTTATAACATGAAAGACAGTTTGGATTTTCTTCCTGCAACTTTCCTAATTTGGCTTCTGGTAAGATATTTCTTGGAAAAGGGGCCATTGAATTAAATGTAGCAATCGTTTTCCTCTCCAAATTGCTTGAAACTTGAAAGTATAACATGACAGAAAAAACACATTTGTCAATGCACATATGCACCATAATTGGAGGCTGGTTGGGGCATGAGAGCAAAGTCTTTGACAAAACATATGGAAACAAAGAGCTGCAAAACTTTTCTTTCTTCTTCCCCAGTTTCCCTGGGGCTAGAATCTCTTGCATCTCATTATCTGGGGCCACAAGCCTGGCACGCGCCACTTCGCTCACAGCAGTATACATTAGGCTTTGTTTGACACACGCGCATACATTTTCAACACACACACAAAGCAAAGAAGGTTTGCAGACAGATACACACAGACTTAGAATACACACACATGCACCCATTCTCGGTACACACTGTCTGTGCATGCATAGAGTGTGGTGGTGGTAGAAAGAAGGAGATAAAATGGTTTGGGATAGGCAGAATTGATGAAAAGGGCAGAACCCCGTAGAGCATGGAATTAAACTTTGACAAGCCTGGGCTTTGTTGTGATAACAACCAAGTATTTTTTATTCTTATCCATCAATTTTTTCTCTCTTCTTGTACAACAGCTTCTGAAACAAAATCTCTCTATTTATTCGATATGAAAGAACAACAAAATACAAAATTATATTTTGGACCAGTTCATTGAAAACTTTTTTTCCCAGATTCTGTAGGCCTACATGTACATGTACACGTATGTATTTAACCATTTATGTAAATGATTTGATTAATTAGATTGTCTCAAAAGTCAAAATGATTTATTTTGATTTTATATAACAAATTTAAATAATTAAACCATTGATTTAGAATTCCCCTGAACTTTATTTTCAACAGCTCAGAAACTATTAATTGTGGCAACTATGTTAACAAAAAAAGGAAAAATAGGATGAGTGTTTTTGTGTCTGCCAAGGATATTTTTTCAAATATCAAAGCGCATTGAAAAAGCAAGTACTTAGTACAATTGGGAAAGTAATGAAATGTGTACTCTCTTATAGAGGTGTTAATTTTCAACTACTTTTGGCCTACGATGCAACAAAATAAAAAATAATTCCACTTTCAAATCTAAGGAGAGATAAAAGGTACAAGCAGTTTGTGGCTCGATGCATTTTTTGTTCTCATAAGGGGCCAGTGGGAAGGGGAGTTAAAAGGGAGAGGAATAAAAAAGAGTGCTGACATTTCAATCTTAGTGGTAATTATAATGCATTCAACTTTTAAAACAATTCAGCATCTAGTTTGAGATGAATTATGGTCTAGATGTGAAGCTCTTTCATTGATCGTGAATATATGGAGGTGTCATGGTTTAGTGGTTTGACCACTTTACTGGGGATGTAAAGTCATGGGTTCAAGTCCCAGCATGTCACTAATAGGGACTTTTAGATTCGCACGAAGACAATGGGGATTGCTACGGTCGACGTCCTTTTAATGCACTGCCTTGAATGGACGTCACACGTATCAGTCCACGCAAATCTAAAAGTCCCTAATGTCCTTTAAAGCCTCACTGCACTACTTATAGCTACTTGCACCCTCTATAAAGCAAACAATGCCCAATCGGTGACCATTGATCCCCCCATGGTCCCCTTTTTCTTATGTCAATTGAGAGCTGATTTGATGAGATAATCACCTGTCAGTGACCATGCAGGGAGGTCTAATCCCTCCTGGCCAAACTAGTGCAGAGGGGCTTTAACAAAATATTAATCTACATTTGTCACTCATGCCAAGGAGAGAAGTCGGGACATGGGAGGTAGCCCAAAGCCACTTTGAATTAATTTGCCATGCATGCACCTTGATGGTGATCATATGGCAGGAATATAGGATCTCTTTCAGAGAATGGAGATGGTGCACATAACTGTGAGAGTGAATGAATGAATCTGATGACCAGGGTAATATCTGTCAAGGGCTTACAATATGTTAGTGTAGTAAGTACTGCATAATAATAGATGACATTGGTGGCTATTTAGCGCACATGTCCGTCTCGCTGCGATGCTCCTGGCGCTTCAACACTATAAACCCTGTCAGAGCTGGCGGGCAAGTGTGTAGTGCACCTGCATATATTGTGTATCCAGTTACACCTGGGTGGACATTAGTGCCGGGCTGGGATTTGAACCCTCAACCCTTAGACTGAGAATCAAGTAAATAAACCACTATACCACGACACCTCCACCAAAGATTATTTATTATCAATTTAAATGCAAAATAATCATTGTGATTAACTTCTTGACACAACACTCTAAATAGACAAGACAAGAACACACAAGTGTATCAGAGTAGGAATGAAAGCCAAGATATATATTTCATTAAGATGAAAAATGATGAGCAGTTCTGTCTAACCTTTTCAGTTGCCTCACTGACTTATTGAAGATGAAAGGCTTGATTTCGATTGATATGCATTCCTTCCAAGGCCACGATATTATTTGTTCGTGTTCCCGTGCTGAACGTATATTGATATTGATTTCTAACAGCCCTCTGATATATTATCATATTTTGGATGCACAATTGTATGCATAGTCTGTTGGTTTTCCTAACCATATCTCTCCACGAGGCCTGACCCTTGTGTGCTGGCCTTTTATACCTATTTATGTTTACAATGATATATGATTATTTTGGAGATTAGCCCTGACATGGCTGACAAGCAACTTTGCTTTTGTTCCCCCCCCCCCCAAACTCCGCATACTAGTGTCTCATCTTTACTCATTATTTTCCCCTTTGTTACTTACTTGTTTTTCTTACTACATGATTCCTTTGCATTTTAGAATGTACATTATTTTGTATTTGCATGTTTTTTAATTGGAATCATATATGTGAAAAAATAAAAAAATAAAAATGTTATTTCATATTTTAGTGAGGGATAATGCTTTTATTGGGTCCTACCACCCTTCATGAATTTAAGAATCCATACCACTTTGGTTGAGACTTATATTTGAGACTTGAAGATCAACATCGTGCATATTATTAACATGGTGAAAATATTGTGAGTTATGACAGATTTCTAGTACCATGCCGATTGTTACATTATATGTACAAAGTACCGGTATGTGTAATCTGGTATTAAAATGTTCCTCTCCTTGTGCTATTTCAGTTTTTCTATTCCTAGTCCCATCAAAGTTTTATCCTGACGTATTTGATGACGTCTCGTCTCGATATGACGTCTTTCTGGCAAAATGCTTTGAAGAATGGCTCCTAAATGAGTGCAAAAACCTCATTAGCAAAGATATATAACAAAAAAAATCTCTCTGAAAAGACATTTATGATGAATTTCATGTCCATTTATGATGAATTTCATGTCCATTTATGATGAATTTCATGTACATTTATGATGAATTTCGTGTACATTTATGATGAATTTCATGTACATTTTGTTTTCTTTTCCACATCTTCCTCTTATAGAGAATGGTAATCTGATTTCCAGTGCAGTGAATAGCTCGAGAGTGAAGGGTAAAGCAGAGAGATCTGATTCACCAGTCTGTGACGGAGGCGCAGGAGACATGGTTAGGGTATGTATTCATCATGTACATGTATGAGAGCTGACATCATTCAACTTCCCAGCAGAAGTTCAAATTAACAAAATGCCTTCATTCATGCCACGTGTACCAGTATAGAGGGGTCAAGTGTGACATCATCAAAAAATAATTTTTAGAGTTGCCTAATTTGAACTTCATTTCCGAAAGAGCATCAGAAATAATGTCCAAATGTTGAAAACCAATTAAATATGTTAAGTATTGGCTGAGATACATGTATGACCATCCAAATAATTAAGTTTCAATGGGAATATCACTGTTATTTTGCTCAGCTTCGGTACTCTATTGGTAGTTTTAAAAGTTCAAAATGGTAACCACAACTCTGATCAAAATCAGGTGATCTGTAACATGCTCAGGTGACATTTGCTGTGGCTATATTTCATCAAAGATGTAGCCTTAGGATTGCTGTTGGGTTTTATGTAGTCCCAGATTAAAGTTAGAAACTCAGTTTGTGTTGTGGTGCAATCGTCGCCAGACCCTGACTATTGACACACCCACTCTCGTGCTCGTCTGCAAAGTTTAATAATTAAAACGGACTAAAGAAGACTTTCAAGTCTCCGGATTTAGATATGATGGAATCATTCTTAAAGCACTTAATCAAGACTTAAGTGCTATTATCAATTATTTCTGGTACGCAAATCGACCCTTGAAGGGGTCCTTTATCCACGTTTGGCAAACATCCATCTCCATCTGTGTGATGGGAATAGTGCGTCAATGGAAGACCATTGGAACGTCATTAGTGTGGAGCTGAAGTACACTTTACCGTCTCAAAAAATACTTGTATTAATCAGCTTTTCTGTTCGCAGAGAAAGCTCAGTTCTGGTTTAAGACAAAAATAATTTTTGAGCTCTCATTCTTTTATGTCAGTTTGGAAGAAAATGTGTTTTCATATTGGAAATATGACAGGAAATGTTTTTGGACCAATCAGTCATACCACATGTAGTCCCATAGTGCAGCAACCCCCTCCCCCTTCCCCCTCCTCTTCCCCCTCCTCTTCCCCCTCCTCTTCCCCCTCCTCTTCCCCCTCCTCTTCCCCCTCCTCCCTCCCCCTCCCCCATGAAAGCAGTGAGTGATTCAGCTTTAGTAAGTTCCAACAGTGCTTTGGTAAATTTAAAAAGAGCCCTGGAAAAGAAAAAAAAACCCACTTAAATATCACTGAGAAAATCACACTAATATGACACCAAATCATATAAGAGCCCCTGCAAGTATTTTCTTTTACTGGTGCACTTCATGTACTTTTATTCATGATGAGTCCATTTCTTATCAAATTGTTTTAATTCCATAACTTGCCACTATATACATCAATTCACTACTGATACATAATCAGCCTTTCCAATTGTTCCAGATGGTGTCTCTCATTACATGACCAGAATTGACTTTAAAATTATATTTGTTTGTGATAAATTGTGCAACTTGACGAAAAAAAGTTATGGAATGTTCATAAATTGAAGAAAAATACTCTTTTGTGAAAGCCCCACAGTCTTTAAATCCTTGAAAAGGGAAATGGAAACAAATAGGTTTCTTTTTAATCAGAATCCAGACAATATCCAGAAGACATTTTGAAGATTCTTTTAATCTCAACTAACCCCCAAAGGCGTATTAATGGCACAGAGTTTCAAGGAATTTTCTTTTTTAAATGTTCATAGTTTCTTATTAAGCTCTTCTGTCTAGACACATTATACCGTTCAGGATCATAATATTTCAACCAATGTGATATGTGCACTTTCCAGAAATTGAATATTTGATAGATTCTATCACCTTGGTAGTAATTGCACGAACACTGAAACAAAAACAAACAAAAAGGGCAGAAATTACTATAAATTATTGTCTGGTTTTGCCAGGTAAAAAATGTAAAAGTAATTTTACATTATTTATGAGATCTGGAGGCAATTTAGATTTTAATTTTAATGGAGTTGAGATTAAAGAGACATTCATGTTGACGTTCATTTCTTTATGAACGTTGACACAAGGAAGATTAAATTAGAAAGGTTTGTGTGGGAAGAGAGAATACTTTTCTATACTTCTGCACAAATTATTGCCCTGCAAAGATTGACTTAAAAAAACATACAGAACATGAAGTAATTCATCAAGCCACATATATCCAGAAACTGGGAAAGTGTATTGAATGATGGATATTATACTCCCATGCATACACCCACTTTTCCCCTACCTCTATTTTTTCTTACCAGGTCTTTCTTTTTCTTTCTGTCTGCTTTTTCATTCTCTTTCTCAGTTTTCTCCTTTCTCATCCTTTACATTCCATGATCTTGCCCCCCTCCTCCCTTCCCATTTCTCCATCCCCCTCTTGTTTTTTCCTTTCTCCCTCACACTCATTTTTTCTTTATCTTTCTCTTTCTCCCCTGCTATCAGTATCTCTATCTTTATTTCTTCCCCTTCTCTCTCTCTCTTCTCTTTCTTTCTGTCTGTCTGTCTCTTCTTTAATCTCTGTTTTTTGTATCCTCTCTCTCTCTCTCTCTCTCTCTCTCTCTCTCCCTCTCTTTCTCTCTTTATATCTTGCTTCTCTCTCTCTCTCTCTCTCTCTCTCTCTCTCTCTCCATTCCCTGCGTGCTCTGTGTTAGTGTAGAACAATACAAAAATCATGACATTCTATTCAACCTTTTTATTGTTTCCTTTCTCTACCAGGAATCAGCGGATGGGGAGGAGCGTCGTCTGAGAAGCAGCGCTAAAGGACTTCCAGGTAAGACTTTCTTCTTCTTTTTTTAAAGAACTTTCAGAGATTGGAAAATCAAAAGGTTCAGACAGTTGAAAAGAGTCTTGCCCTCCTGAATGGTCACATGAGGAATGAATGTTTTCATGTTATTTAGTTTCTTGTCTTTTGTGTTAATGCTTCCATTTTCATTTTCATTTTTCCTCCTATATAATCCAGGAGGTTGAATTTTTTTCATCTTCTAACAGTCTCCTATCTCTTCTATCTTTCCCATCTTAGGGCCTATTCAAATATGAAGCAGCACCCCCCTCTCCATTATTTGAATTTTTACCTCCTCAAAATTGCTATTCATTTGTTTACAAAAATAAACACTGTTTTTCTTCAGCTGGAGTTTACTGCTGCATATCTGACTAAGCCTTTACTCTCTTCTTTTCTCTCACTTGTTTTCCTTCTCTCTTTCTCTCATTCTTTTCTTTCCTCTCTTTCTCACATTCTCTCTATTTCTTTCTTTCTTTTGCTTTTGGTAATTTTTTTATTTTGATATAGCATGCATTTTCCATAGACCTCAGCTCAGATTTCTCAGCTGCCATAGATAAAGAGTTTATACGTAGCCCTTTCTCTTTCTTCACCTACCTACCTCTCTCTCTCTCTCTCTCTCTCTCTTTCACTCTGCATCTTTTCCTCCCCCCTCTGTTTCTCTCTCCCCCTCTTTTACTCTGCGTCTCTTCCTTCCTTCTCTCTCTGTCTCTCTCCCCTTTCTCCCCTGTTCTGTCTCTCTCTATCCCCTCTTCGTCTTTTCCTCTCCCACCCTCTCTCTTTTTAATACAGCACTTCCTTCTTTTCCTCTATATCTCTATTGCCCTGATAGTTATATATCTCAGTTCACCCTTTTATGTTTTCCTCTTGCTCGTCTTTTATTTATGCCTCCTTTTATTCTGTCTAGTTCCTGATTTTACCCAAAGCTATCATTTTTACCGATGAGGGAACAACAAACTCGTAACAACTTCCTGAGAGAGGACGTAGAAGGGTTCTTCCTTGGATAAAGTAATTTACCCGGGACAGAATTACCCTCATAACCCTTTGAAAACTACCGGTGTAATCCCATTGCTTTTATTTTCCAGTGTCTTGGTCATTATGCATACATGATCAAGTAATAACTTTCCCAAGAAAAACTTCTCCCAAATGCCATTAACAGTGGTGTGTTTATCCATTTAGTGAACTTTATGAGAGAAAATATAAAAATTACAAAAAAAACATTGTGTTTAGCGCGATAACTTGAAAAGCATTGATGCACTTCAAATCAAACTTGGATGAAGTATGTATTCATTGTTTTCAAATTGCAGAGTGCTCACTATGGTAATGTATAAATGCTTCTGGGGAAATGTGCAAAAGTGATCATTGCACGCAGGGCAGATGCATAATTGTTGACTGCGTTGCACGGTCAAATAGCTCTTGTTTTTTTCTTTAAGATCCAGGGCTGGGTCTCACGAAACCGTCATGAGTACAAGTTCACCGACGTCCCATTGAAATGCATGTATTAAGTTTAACACACGTTTCAATGGGACGTCGGTGAATTTGTACTTATGACGATTTCATGAAACGCAACCCTGGATTGTCTAGTTGCCATTCGTTTCCCATGTGGTACAAATGTGAACAGAATAACATGGAATTAATGGATTCAAGAGCTCTATTTTGAGTATAAAGGATTATGATTATTTAGCCGTTAAGAGGAAATGATTAGATGCAATACTCTGAGTACACCTGGGGCTGTTTTGGTAGAAGTTTGTAAGCTCTAAGCAAAGACAATTAATTTCTCTTGATATTTTTTACTTTAATAATCCTTGTTTGTATTTTGTTTTAATTTGCAGTGGAGCCTGCACCTGATATACAAAGGTAAGCTATTAATTGCCAGCTACATAATTAATGACAAATGATATTCCGCTTTTATTGTATTAATAAAAAATAACTAGTTCAGATGAAAACAATTCTGTGTACCGAAATGAGGGAAAGAAAGAAAAGTGTTTTGTATGGATTGGGTACTTGATCATTCTGCACTAGGTCAAATACAAATTAGTATTTTAGTTATAATCTTGGTCAAATGGGTCAACTGTAGACAAGGCCCAATTCTCTCTACCCAGGTTTGTAAATGGGTGTCTAGTAGGAAGAAAACTTTGAACCTTGAGACTACCAATGCATACATGCACACGACAGTTGAGCCAAACCTTCCTAATATGATTAATTAATTTGACTGAGTAGAATTTGTATGGTTATAATGGTGCACATGAATACGATATACCCGTTTCCATATGTACGTTCATGATGAATTATGATTTTAATAAAGCAAAACTCCTTCACTTCAATTATTTTCTTTTTGCAGTACTGCATCGTTGCTTAATTCTGAGTAAATAGTTGGTATGCATTCCCATAAGTATAATCTTGGCTATACAAATATAATAATTGCATGGGAGCTAAGAGCCATTAACTCTTGATAGCCGCTAAAGCTGCGGGAGAACGTTAACTATTAAATATAACAGAAGTGATTTCTTCCCCAAGGATTTTGGTTTTTGGGGTATAAAAGCCTAAATAAGGGAGTAATTTTCATCTTTAGTCTTGATGCAAACTGTTTTGTAGGCCATAAATAGAATATGTGCAAGGAAGAAGCTTTCATGAAATATAGATGATTATTTAGTCTTTTCAGAGCCAGATGGGCGTTAAATCTTGAGTTAAAGTACATTAGATAATGCCCTTCTGGCTCCAAACCGATGATTTTGTTCATGTTTACAGTTGTATCATGGAATTGTGTTTACATTTGATGTACGTGTGTGTGTGTTTTATCTGTCTAGCAGCTGTACGACGCGTGGTTGTGACGGTTCAGGGCATAGTGGAGGCAAATATACGAGACATAGAAGGTAAGAATCTGGTTTGGTTTAAAGGGGCATTTATGGGGGGGGGGGATGGGGGCTCTCTGATGTTATCATTCAATATTTATGATTCAGTCGTGGTTAGTGAAAGTAGTTTAATCGGTCACTTTTTTCTAAATCCAGGAAAGAAAAAAATATATTTGGAATGTTGTAAGAAAATTAATGCTCATTTTTAATGAGAATAATAACATTTCTCTGTGTATCGTTTAAAATCGTCCCTTTTGGTTACGGATATCAAAAGAACTTCCAAGAATGACATGTTTCCTCGGGAGATGTGCACCTTTAAGACTCTAGGCTCATGAGGTTGTAGTTCACAGATCACTATTACTTTCATTCACATGAGAGTGAAGTATTTACGTTTCAGTAAACCGCTAGCATATATATCTTCATATCAAGCTCCTCAGAGTATAATGATTCTGTCAAAGACTTCTACAGAAATCTAATCAGGCTTAAATTACCGTGTTTGCATTAATACTTCATGAATGAGGAAGGAAAGTTGTATTTGTCCTTCAATATTGTAAAAACACAAACATATGGAAGTTCCTGTTAGAGACAGAAAGATTGCTTGAATAAACATGGCATGATTTGCAACACTTAGAGTTGTTTATGTTTCATGTTTATCCTGGGTTAAATTGAAGGAGTACAAATGTAAACAACTTATCAGTTTTATTTATTTTGCGTTTTTTGTTGTTGTCATTCTGAGATATAATCACGCTAACAATGTAAATTATGGGAAAATATTCCAAAATTTCCTTTCTAAGTCCTTTTTCCTGTAAAATAAGAATTAATGATACAGATACCATATTCATAAAGTACATTATGTTTGTTTAGTCGATTTGTAGTTGGAAGGAGAATTGAGGAGAAATAGAGCCTTTATAACCGTTGGCCCTTGAAAATTTCAGGGTAAAAAAAGTAATTATGAGTTTTTATTGGACCCTGAAATTTACTTTCCAGCATTTGTGTCAATTTTGTTGTCTCAAAATAGTGTATCCTTTGAATGATTTACTATGCTGGCTTTTCAGTCTGTCAAGCGTCTTCTTCAATGATTATGCAATTCTGAAACTCCATCAGAGAAAAATACCAGGGACAAATTAGCGAAGAACCAGGGAATTTTATTACAGAAATGCTGGAAACTGTGTAATTCCAGTGTACATGTTATACTGTATTCCTGTTAACGACACATATGGAAAGGTACGTCCATGTTCATACAGGGCTGAAACACACATCCACCTTTTGTGCCAGTCAGTTCAAGCTGCCATGTTTGTCAGAAAGGTCACCTTTTTGAAAAGTGACCACTTCAATTCTCAGAGAGAACTCTCTTTCCTCCGTGACAGAAGCATTGAACTATCGGCTGGTCGCAAAGGTCACAGTAGACCTCTCTCCATTAGAGACCTTTGTGATCATATAATGCGTAGATCTGTGTCATTTCGCTCTTTGAATAATATACCACCAGTAGTGCCCTACAAAATTGTTCGATACGTGGAGAGAAGCATTAATTGTGGCATGGTTGTTCATTGGCTTTTAGTTAAAAGGTTGTAAGTTCAAATCTATTTGTAGGGTGGTTATAATGTTCTTGAACAAGGCATTTCATCTACTTTGTTCACTCCTGACACGGGTGTATCGAATAGGTACCTGGTGGGGTTTCTTCTATATAATTTGGTGATAGCATGCTTCCAGAACCAATGCCAAAACACAGTTGCTTTAAATCAACCGTCTAGTTGTAGGGGTTAGGTTATGAAAATTATGAAAAAAAATTACTCCCTTTTTTATATTTTAGCTGAAATTGAGGGTCTTTAATTTAGAGGGTCAGTTTCCGTTGGACACGTAGTGCAGTGCCGTGACATACTGTAGGGTTCATTATTTCGGACGAATCCATTCTCTACACTAAATCGTGTGTACACTGGTATTGCAATGATGGTTTCTTATACTGTATATTTTAGACTTCAACAGGCCACTAGGTAGTGCGAGTCGATTAGAATTATCAAATCTCTTGCACCCGAGAGCAACCTGCTAATCAGATGCGCCTAAAATCCTCAAGATCAACAGAACAAACGACGGAGACAGTGAAACGAGATTGCGCATTTGATAGGGATTTAAATCTCGTTCACCTCTCTCCCAGTTACTTCTTCCCCTGAAAGCATTCGGGTGGAAAATCTGATTTATTGCTTGGCTTTTGGATCAGAGATGCAAATGGAATTGACTTTCAATAAGGAAAGCCGACGACGACGAGTTGAGTAGGAGGAATTCAGCATGAAGAAAAGAGAGCCACCGGCCAAAGTCAATATATCTAAATTCAAGCGGTGTCTCCTTTTGAGCATCATTTTTAGTCAATATTTAGTAGATTGCAGTGACTTCATTGTTGTGATCTCTGTCTGATCTCTCCCTTTCTATTTTCCTCTCTCTGCATCGTTCTCACCCTTTTTCTCATCCTCTTTTTCTCTTCCTCTTTCTCCCTTCCTCTTTCTTCCATTTTTATCTTTTCCTCTATCTGTCTTTCTCTCTTCCACTTTCTCTCTTCCACTTTCTCTCTTCCTCTTTCTCTCTTCCTCTCTTTTCCTCTCCCTCCCTGTCTCTCTTCCTCTCACTCTTTCTTGATCCTGTTGTTGTTATGCATCTGTCTTCTTTTCCTCCTCTTCCATTTTGCCTCTCTTGGTATCTCTCTCTCTCTCTGCACTGTATTTCTTGATCTTAGCCTTTCTCTCTGTCTCTCTCTCTCTCTCTCTCTTACTCTCCCTATCTGTCTCAGTTGTGTATGCCCCTGTCTCTCTCTCTCTCTTTCTCTCTCTCTCTCTCAGTCCCTCAGTATCAGTCTGCCTCCCACTTGTACTCCCTCTATATATCCAATCCTCTTACAATCCACATCTGTACATGCATCCCCAACCTTTTTACTTGTTGCAATAAATCAGCCAGCCAGACTCCCTCACAGTGCGTGGGGCATGTCAATGCACATTCAAACCGTACACGGTATCACCAAAATCTGTCTGCGTCCACGGCCGGCGCATCCCGCAAATTGAACCCAATCTGCTAAATTGAAATTGCTTTTCCCATCATGTAAATAAATAAGATAGATGCAATCAGTTCCAAAACACATGTGTCATCCATGTTCTACAGACTACAGGAGATGCTCATGATGTGTTCCAGGGGGGTGTTTCACAAAGATCCTAAGTTAAACTTATCTTCAAGTTGGACTTAACAATTATGGAAAGCTTTTAGCATCTATGATAATATTTTGTAAAAGTTAGTTTAAAAGGCTTAACATTTTGCATCAAATCATCCATATTTTCTATTATCAAGGAGATTTCATGGTCTTAATGTGGAATTTATAAAAAAAAAGTCTAAATTTCTTGAATTTTCGCATTTGAATATATTTTATTTTAAGGATACAAAAGGCTCTCCATAATTTTAAGTCTAACTTAGAGTTACGTTTGACTTGGGATCTTTGTGAAACACCCCCCAGGTTGATCTGCTTAAACTCTGTTTACAATGAAATCTTAGAAACTCCCTTTAATGCAGTTATAAGAATGGATTTTGTCTATTAAAAAAGAAAAATGCTTAGTTAAATGCTTTAGAATATGCAATACAATACATAACTTCAAACTAGAGGGGACCCAATTGATTTTTTAAGGGCCTGTGTTCTTAAGACTCAAGCTATTGGTTGTTGTTGTTGTTGTTTGTTTTTTTTTTGGGGGGGGGGGGAGGCGGCTGGACTTTGGGTATCCGAAGAGCTGCCAACCATTCCGTTTTTGCCGGAATATGTTTTTTTCCTCCAAATTAGGGTATTACGTTTTTTCTTCATAAAATACGTTTTTTAATTTTTTAATTTTTAACTTTTTAAAACTTTTTACATACCACACGTCAAACAACTGCCCTAAAATGGTGATTTGATCACAAATTCAACAGAAAACTAAATTTAAAACATACCGGTACTTGAAAAGAAAAATATTCTCAAAAAGAATGAAATGCAGATAATACCAAAATAACCACCAAAAAAACTTCCTGCTTGTATGGAAAAAACAGCATGATGAATGAACATTTCTGCATTGGAAGTGTGTCGCGCGTGGTTGTAAGTTTTGTTCTAATGAATTCCTTTTCTTTGCTTGAAATTCCTTTTTTTTGCCATCATGATTCCTTTTTTGGTCGCACAAGGTTGGCAGCTCTGTATCCATCATGTGTCATGGGTAAGCAAATTCATACCAAAAAATATGTTCACAAAATTGACTTGAAAACACATCACACAACTAGCCTGAACTACGTCAGAAGGTGATACATGTATGTACAACCAAAGAAATAAGAGGAAAACTGACTAGATATTCAGGGCCAAATGGTCTTCATTGATCAGCTTGTTTGCTTTGAGCAGTTGAATTTTACCTTCCAACATTTGCCCTACTCAAAAATGCATGCGTGGGGATGACATTTAGTATAATTTTCATGTAAGCTGTATAGTTGCCGCCCTTTGTGCAGTCTGCGGAAAGTTGCGTATTTAATGAGACATGGGTGATTTTAAGCATGTATTTGATCATGCCACTGCCTCATGCATCTTATTCGTAGACATAGAATTTTTCATCATTTTCCCCCCTGCGGACAGTTTCAGCTGTTTAACTAGTAGAGCTCATTCCTGTGCTCATATAACCAGCATTAATAATTCAAAAATGTGCAATCAATACTGACAGCAATGTAAAGGTCAGGCATTAGCCTTTCCCTCAATCGGGCCAGACGGATCATGCAAATATCTGCTTTATCCTCTATCGACTGAGAAAATCCTGCAAAATGTCTGCCTATCCTTCCATCCCCCAATAAGTGATGCAAGAAAACTTTGAATTCATCCTGCAAAATTGCTTCCATCACATTGCATTTTAGTTTTTACATGTATGTACTTGTAAGCAAATTCTCTGAAATGCAGTACATGTATCTCTGAAATCATAGTCCGTTTGAGATAGTGATAGTATCCAGTAATAGGGACACTGTTTTTTGTTATTTTTTAAAATTTCTTCATGCTTTGAAACTGTTAATCTATGGGATATGTGGTACAGTTTCTGAGATTGATGTTACACATTTTAGCTGTACACCAAATATGTTAAGGTGATTGGTACACCTTAAAGGGAGAGAGTCCTCAGTTTCCATGTGCAGACGATCATAATTCGCTGACACCAGACTTGATGGAAATACCACTAATAGGTGTACAAGTCTGCACACAGCAAACCCGTAGTCCCATCAAGAAATACCCTCAGTCTCTCACAGTCTTTGGGTGAGGGAAATGGAAGACAATGACTTTACGCTATGGGGAAATGTGCGGAAAATGCACAGCATTATATAAGGTCTGTTAGTCATAAAACTGAAGCTATTCCTGGTGATTGACAACACCTGTTATTGGGTAAACACGCAAATGGTGTCGAATTCCACATGAGAGCCTACTACTATGCGTCTCTAAGACCTCAGTCATACTGACGACGAGACACCAGACCGACTACATACAGAAAACATTACCCCAAATGACTAAACATCAGTCAGTTTGTAGTCTGTCTTCATCAGGTTGCCAAATAATCTGCTATTTTCAGACTCTGGATATTATCCCTAAGCTTGAAATTGCGTCTTCACCAGACCAATACGCTCATCACAAACTAGCTCGGATAGGCGCAAATTAGCCTGCTATTTCCTAAATAGCGGGATATTTTGAAAACAAAACCAAGATTGCTCAGGATATTTTCTTGACCAAATATCCCGCTAATTTCAACTGCAGGCTGATGAAGCCGCAATTTAACTGGTTAATTTGCGATTGGGATAGTTAAAAATAGCGGTTTATTTGGCAAACTGGAGCTGATGAAGACAGGCCTAGTATGACCCCTCTCCGGGCCATTGTGCGCTAGAACTCCTTCTGAATAATGCTCTCTCCATCTGGGGGTGAAAAACATCCGATTGCCGTATGGGTATGATTTATCATTCATTATAGGTATAAGTACATAATTAATTGTCCTTTTTAGGAAATATGATTTCCACTGGTTGGTACAAGCAATACAATATAAACATGCTCATAATGAGACAAAATACATATAAAACCAAAATAACTGAGTTATAAATATATTCATTATTACAATCAATTCCATCTGAAATGTTATCAACAAATTGAGCTTATTATTATTAGCAGGAGAGGGGATATGTCAGCAACACTCAGAAAATTGTACAGCACTGATTTCAAGGTGTTATAGAGAAGCAAATACAACAGGAATTTTAACTGCCTTTCTGTATACTTTTAACGGACTATTTAAATATGAAGCTGATATTTGCCTACTCTATTGATTAAAAAAAGAACAGATATGGCGCAGCTTTTACAAATGACACGCGACTCATTCTTTCTCAACTAAGTGTCAAATGTCTGTGGGTACTATTGCTCTCACCTCATTAACAATTATACAGGGGTTTCGAAACCATCATTAAAAGTCAACACAGGTCTTTTGTGTATAAAGTGCATGTGTTGTTGTTGATTTGGTTTTGTTTGGCAATCAGTCACAGTTGACTATTTTTGCCACACACTATTTATTGAATTATTTATATATATACATTATATGTACAATTTCATGTCATAAATGACTATTTTTAGGATTCTTTCTCTTTCCATACCCTTTCCTTCCGCTTATTTTCTTTTTAGACCTTATATATATATATATATTTTTTTTTTTTTTTTTAGAGAGAAAATTCAATAAATTACAAATTTGGAAAGAGATGGCCTAGCCTAGCGAGTGTTTACGCGCACGTACGTGCGCGTTAAAATACCACCTCTCTATGCACATGTGTACTTCACATGCACCCCCACCCTTTTTAAAATGTGGATGAGTTGGTGGTTAGCCTAGCTTCCAGGTGGTATGATTTTTGTTCTCCTTTCAAAGAAAATGGGTTTTAATTGATCTTGAAGTTTTGGCTCTAGACTTTCTGTAGCTCTCTCTTTATTTTCAAGCACATTGTGCAGGCTTCTGTGAGAGTGATGTGAAATAGTCTCTGTTCCTCAGACTCGGTTTAAATACACCGCAAACGAGAGGAAGTTGAATAGTGGAGTGCCTAAATTGTAGGCTAACAGCAGGTGGACTATATTCCCCTGAGAATATAATGTCTACTGTTATAAGCAAAATATGCTGAGGATGTTATGTGAAATTAAATGTGTATTGTATGAAGCGTATGAGTACATGCTAAATAAAACAAATGATTATGCATCAGTGTAATGTTCTCTGATACATGGAGAGGGGGAGGGAATGGGGAGGGAGGAATAGAGAAATACATTTTGAGAGAGAAGGGAGGAATGATGGAGGGAGGGAGAGAGAGAGAGGAAGGAGGGAGAGAGAAAGATAGATACAAAGAGGGAGGAGGGAAGGAGAGAGAGAGAGAGAAAAAAGAGAGAAAGAGACAGAGAAAGAAAGAAAAAGAAAGCAAAGAGATTGGGGCTGGAGCACAAAAGTGCTTAGTTACATACAGTGTACACTGTAGACAGGACATCAGCTGAAGATGTGAAATCATTGAATAGGGATTCTAATAAACATTATTTTGCTTTTAGGAACATACCACCCTTCATGTACGTAGCTCCATGTATAACTGGTGTGAAATATGTATTTGATAAACAGAGAAGTGAATTTTAAGCTTATGACTTTGAAGGATTCTTTTAAGAAGATATCATAGCAGTTTAAAGAATTAGCTTATATTCCATCACAAAAATGTTCTTGTTTTCCGATGCTTGCTTTGCGAATGTTGAGACAAGCATTGATTTCTAGCCTTCATCTTGGCTGGGGCTTGATGGGGCAAGCAAAGTGAAATGAAGCATGCTTGTTTGGTCATCAAATCTCAGCGGATATCTTGTTGAATCATTTTCAAAGATGTGCTAGGTTGTTGTTTCGTGGAATGAAGTGTGCACTTTGGTGTGGGCTCGCTGTCCCGTAAGATGGCTAAATGGACAGACGAGACGGGATGGGATGAGAGGAGATCGGGGCTGGCTGTAAATCATTTATGGTGACCTAGCTGGCTAGCTGGCTGACTGGCTGCTAGATGGGAAGACTGATCTTTTTTTTGACTGGTTTCTCAGACTGATTTGTCTCCTTGTGCACCCCTACTCATTTTTTCTTTAATCTTCATTTCTCTTTCATCCTTCCTTTCCTCTTCCTTTCTCTTTCTTCCTCTTTCTTACCTTTCTCTTCCTTCCTTTCCTCTTACTTTCTCTTTCTTCCTTTTCTTGTTCTTTCTCTTTCTTACCTTTCTCTTCCTTCCTTTCCTCTTACTTTCTCTTTCTCTTCCTTCCTTTCCTCTTACTTTCTCTTTCTTCCTTTTCTTGTTCTTTCTCTTCCCGTTCTCTTCCTTTCTCTTCCTTTCTCTTTCTCTTTTATGTCCTCTTTCTTTTTCTTTCTCCTTCTCCCCTCTATTAGTCCCTCTATTGCCCCTCTTTCTTTTCTGTCACCATCTTTGCTCTCGTCCTCTGCATTCTTCCCCTCTCACCCTCTTTCCCCTCTCACACTCTTTCCCTCTTACCTTTTATCTTTCTTTCTCTCTACTCTCATTCTCTCTACTCTCTTTCTCTCTTCTCTCTACTCTCTTTCTCTCTCTCTCTCTCTCTCTCTTCTCTCTACTCTTTCTCTCTACTCTTTCTCCTCTTCTCTCCCTCTCTTGCCCCTTTTCTTCTTTTCCACCTCTGTCTCACCCACATCTTTCTATATTTCTCTCACCCCTCTTACCCCCATCCTTTCTTTTCCTCTTTCCTGAGGGGGGATAGATATTAGAAGGGATGGATTTGGAGATGAGAGAATAGGGGAAGAGAGAAGAGGTTGGGGGTAAAGGGGAATTAGGGGAGAGAAAGGATTACATCTACATGTACATGTAGGTGGAGAGAGGAAGAAGGAATAGATGAAGAGGGAAAGGAGTTGGAGCTGGAAAAAGGGAGAGGAGGAGGGGAACTTAGAGAAGAAAGAAGAGAGATGGAAGAGGAGAGTCCAATAGAATCCTTAAAGGGATTGGGTATCTTTGCATCAGATTATAAACAAAACCCTGGGTATAGCTCATGCTGCAATAATAATTATAAACCTTTAGGTCAGTCAGGAATCCCATGACTTTTACAAGCCTATCATCTGTCTGATTATCAAGATATTTATGATTGGAATTCGAAATTTTTTTATAACACTAAGGTCTTTTGGGGAAAATGAATATGGTAAAACCGGTCACTCAAACATTTTTACTATTTTGGGGTACTTCATGATCATTTTGAAGTGCAATTTTTTTAGGGCTTCAATATTACACAACATCACAGACACTGATAACACGTACGGCCATGCATCTCAGGTTTGCTAAACTGGAAACCTGGTTAAATAATGCCTTTCCCTTGCCTTGCCAATCCCATGTTCCCTAGTTGTTGGGAATGATTGTGCATGGGAGAAACCACTTTATGTGGCATCTCCAATCAGCTGAAACATGAATTTTCATTGGAATTACAGTTGCTTCCTCACTCTCTGCTTGAGGGTAGCTGGGGTGTGTTCACACTAGTGGTGTAGACACGCATTATGATCTATTGTTTGTAGGGAACATGATCTATCTATGTGCATATTTAGATGCTGGTTCACACTCTTATAAAAAAATTCCATTTTCAGAATACATATACCGGTACATATTCCATTTTTTTTTTTTTTAATAATTTTTTTTTAGGCAGAACTGTACATTTCAAATGAACATATTTTGATGCTAATTTTTTTTCCTTCTTAAATATACCCACTACTCATATCAATATCCTCTACAGTGTACATCCTTTATGAGTTACAAAATATATTGTAGGTTAAATTTTTTTTTTTATGTGTTAAAAAGGCAGTTTATTGACTCATTCCAAATGGAGGTGTTTCACACTAAATATTCTATCTATCTCTATTGAATTGAACACATGTAGTATTGAAAACTTTTTTTTTTACTTCTAACTTGTAACACTGATATGTGATTTTGTCTTCCTTTGTGTATACTGGCAATTGAAAGCAGAATGTTTCTCTTATATGACTTTACAGATACTGCAGCTTGAATCTGAGCCTCAGCCAAAGACTTATTATCTGATTCTAGACAACAACAAATAAGTCTCCCATAAAATAATAAATTGTGTGTCTTGATTCTCTTTTTGTCTCGACAGTGCAAACAGGTGTCCGATTGCAGCCAAGAAGAAAAAGGCAGAGCCCGAGCTTCCACCACCGGAACCAGAGCCCAACAAAAGGATGAAGAGGTTGTCAAGGAAACGAGGTGCCCCGCCCAGTAGCCAGGAGGAGACGGTGACAGCCGCCCCGACAGAGGAAGGACCTACGAGTGCCAAGGTGCTGGCTTTGAATCCAGACACAGATGATGCAAACTCCATCTCGAGTCAAGATGAGGATGTGCAAGCAAAGTGTAGCCGGAGAGCAATAGTCAACCTCCAGAGGTTGATTGATAACGTCACGGAAGAGATCAGACACGAGAAGGAGCAGGAGGAGGGAGTGGATGTACCGGAAGGTGGAGGGGGCCAGAAGAGCGAAGATGTTGTTGCATCAAAAGAGACAGAGAAGGATGAGGTGGAGGATGCAGAGAAAGTTAGAGAGGAAGAAGAGAGAGAAGGGGATGAGGGTAAGGATGGGGGCGGAGAGCAAGAAGCTGAAGGTATGGAAGTGGATGGGGAAGAACAAGAAGAGGAGCAAGAAGTAGATGCAGCAGTGGAAGAAGAGAGCGGAGTGACAGAAGAGCAGAGTGCTGAAAAGGAAGAGACACAGGAGGAGGAGGAATGGACAGGTGGACAAGATAAGATGGATTCCATTGAGGATACCGAGGAAAGTGTTGTGGAAGAGGAGGAGGAGGAGGAGGAGGAGGAGAAGGAAGACTCTTCCGTAACGGACGCGGAAACGTGTGCTCCTCCTAAGCTCCACAAGGAGCTTGCATTCCTGAACCAAGATATGCCAGTCTTGGAGACGGCTCCCGACCTGGTGGGAAACAACTCTGTAGCATGTGAAGACAGTACCAACGGGACCGGGGAAGGGATGACCGGAGGTCACCGGCAGGGGGAGGGGGAGCGAGAGGCCACCCACGAGGGTGCGGACGAGGAGGAAATGTACGGCGAAGCCCCATCGTTGGTCATCGATGAACAGGTGTCGTCAAGAACATCATCCAAGTTGGAGGAGGAGGACGACAACGGTTTGCCCATGCACCTGCGAGTTCTCAGTGAACAACTTTCCCAAGAACTTGAAGAGAATCGGAAGAAGCAAACAGTTGGTCCTGCCCCAGCGAGTTCTGTGCAATCACCCTCACCTGCTGAAAGCCCCCAGGATAGTGTTCCTGCCCCCTTAGCCAGTGAAATCTTATCAGCTCCCCCCACAGAACAGGAGCGAGAGGAAGAGGAAGAGGAGGAGCTGCCACCGCCACCAAGTAACGTTGGTATCCCGGAGACGCCCTTCTCACACACAGCAAGCAACGCGGGGATCCCTGAGACGCCCTTCTCACACACACCAAGCAACGTAGGCATCTCGGAGACGGCCTTCTCACACACGCCGAGCAACGTGGGCATCCCGGAGACGGCCTTCTCACACACGCCGAGCAACGTGGGCATCCCGGAGACTGCCTTCTCACACCCAAGCAATCTTGCCCTATCTCAGGACGCCTTGAACAACATGCTACCGATCAAGGTGTCCCAGATCAAACAAGAGGTGATGGATCCCATGGACAGTGACATGGACATGGTTCCAGAAGATCACCACATGATGTCTCGACTGATAAGTGACCCTCACAGATTACCACCCCCTATTGTACCGGTTACTGCTGCATCAACAGCGATATCCACTGCCAGCTTGCCAGGTTTGTCAATATGCCAGGATTTTGATGCAATTCTTTAAAGCCCACTGCACTACTTTTTTTTTTTTTTTCTTTGCCTCATCAGAGGATTTATTGATTATATATACATGGTTACATTCAAAGATACAATACTACAAATCAAATTTACATAATCGCAAAAACATTAATATTGTCATAACAAAGAATTGAAATTAAATTTTGCTTTGCAAAGCAATTGAATCATAATTAACATAAAAATTATACTGATGGTTTTGTTTCCCTCTCTTTTTTTTGTTTTCCTTTTCTTTTCTTAAATAACACCCAACAGTTCTTTGCACTACTTATAGCTACTTGCGCCCTCTATATATCAAACAATGCGTAATCATTGACCATTGGTCCCCCATGATCCCCTTTTTCTTATGTTAATTGAGAGCTGATTTGATGAAATAACCACCTGTCAGTGACCACGACAGGGAGGTCTCATCTCTCCTGGCCAAACTAGTGCAGACAGGTTTTAAAAAGTTGAAATGAGCGAGGAAAAATCTTTCAAAATTGTCACAATAACAGGTTAACCACTTTAAGAAACAAACTCAACAGGCCAGAATTCTACCAATGCAATTCAAAGTTTACATGGGGACCAAATCCTGTTGAACAAAGGCAAACCATAGACTTTGGTCTGACTTTGTCATACTCTACTTTAGACCAAGCTAAAGCCTTGGCAGGTGGTTCAAAAGTTTGAATATTAGAATACGTCCATTGCTTTAGATGGTCAAGAAATTTAAGATAATTACAGTCATCACTTTCTGGTAAATGCATTTGGAAAATAGAAATGAATCAAGTAAATTTCTTGTAAAAAATCACCAGTTTACTTTTTTAAAGCAATTTGAATTGAGTGATTTGTATTTAGTCAAGCACTTAATTCCTGTTATGAATATTAAATACCGCCATCTAAACCATTGTTTTGTTTCTTTGTTGATGTCTTTCAGCGCCACCTGAACTGGGGAATATGGAGTGCAGTAAGTGTCCTACGCCTGGTTGTGATGGGACAGGGCATGTTACAGGCTTGTACAGCCATCATAGAAGGTAAGGAGGCAGTAGTATAGAGTGATTGTGGTGGTGGTGGTGGTGAGAATGATTGTGGTGGTGGTGGTGAGGATGATGATGGTGGTGTTGGTGATGGCGGTGGTGGTGGTGGTGATGATTGTGGTGATGGTGATGATGATGATGTTGATGATAATGAAATCATGAATTTTGATGGCAGTTCTAGTTTTGTTTATGTTTAACAAACTGATATTAAGAAAGAAAACAACAATAAAGTTACCATGGTAATAATGAAAATGATGTTGAGCAAACAATGATGATTGACATAGGACAGATTTTGCCTGCATATTTTTTATACTAAGTAACGAAATGTATGGGGGAGCTACATGTAAGTGAAATCTAGTTCTTATAATGATACAATGGTGGTGATTAAAGCAGATAATAATGGTTGGTTGTCATGGTGATTGTGATGTCATAAGTGTTGATTACCGTAAATAACGTTGTATAAACCGCCCTCGTGTATTAACCGCACCCCTCTTTTTCGCCCTTAAATTTTTTTTTTTTTTTTTTTTTTTTTTTTTTTTTGTGTGTGTGTGTAAGATCATTACGGTACTGTATATTAAAAAACAGTAGGGACCTAGGATAGAACCTTGTGGTACACCATGTAATAGAAGAAAAATTGGAGGAATTATTATTATAAACTACATATTGAGATCTATCAGAAAGATTACTTTCAAACCAAGATGACAGACAAATTTGAGTGTTGTTCTAGTTTCCGAGTGGTGAGTCAACACACCGATTACCGAGCTGGGAGACATTGCCAGGCATAGTGTATAAACCGCACCCCCGACTTTGAAATTTTTTCGGCGGCAAAAAAGTGCGGTTTATACACCGTTATATACGGTATGTACATCACGTAACTTTTAATAATAATATTAAATATAATATTTTAATATTGTTCACCTTTTGATTCCATCCACAGTTTATCTGGCTGCCCACACAAGGATAAAATCCCTCAACAGTGTAAGTTTTCACATTTCATTCATTTTCAATTGATGGTTGGGAAAACTCACCTTTGTGATTTCATTTTCTTTTTATAATTTATTTTTCATGTTCAGTGTAACAATTTGTTTTACGCCTAGAAAAGGTATTTCAATCCCATCTTTTTTTGTGATACCGGTACCTGCTATTAGGTTTAAGAAGTTTGATCATGCCGTTTTTAATCTATTATGATTAAAACAATTCCTTAATTTTCTTTGGGCAAGGGGCATTTGGCATTTCTGCATCTAAAACATCCGCCCAAAACGTTAATATAACCCAATATTTTTGCATCAAATTTCTTGATTGCACAGAGCAAAACGTAGAGAGAAAGACAGAAAGATAGAGAGGTATTAAACAAATGGTATGTGTAGGGGCGAGAGAGAGAGAGAGAGAGAAAGAAAAATAAAATAAAAGCAATACAGACGATGTTGAAGAAAAGAAGAAAAGTTGAATTCATAAAAGCAAAGCAGGATCAAAGAGGAATAGGGAGGAAACGTGAAAAAGAAATGTTATCACTCATGATGACAAAACAGGAAACATTGAAAATGGAAATGACGACATTTAACACAATTACAAAAAAAAGAGAAGAAAAAAAAGGAATTCAAAACAATATAAAAAGCATAATGCCTACATGTGAAGTAAAATTGTAGAAGAGAGTAAAGATGAAATGCCCTGGAAATGCAATTGACGTGCAGAGCTATTTGGGGGAGAATGGGAAGAAGATTGTAATGGTAATGACATCCAAACTTGCGCACAAAGCAGCAAGCACCTGCAGAGAAAAGGCCTTAATATGCCCATTAACGGCCATTTAGAATACAGCTGCCGAGAGGAGACCGGAAAGTTATCATAAAGTAATACCCACCGTAATAGTGCCAGCTACATGTATTTATTCAATACCTTCAAATTTGTGCATTGTACGTATCCATATGCCTGCAGTATTTGGTTTTCTTGCACGAATTTTCGTTTCGTAATACATGTAGTGAAGGAATGACATTTGATGTCAAGTGTTTATGGTATGAGCCTGGGGAATTTAACAGAAATATTAATTATATTAATAAAAACGGTGCTTATGAAGCGCTTTTCACCGAACTCTTTAAGCGTTAAAGACTTCTATTCATATGTATAATGTTCAGTTACACAAACGATGCAGTACAGGAAAGAGCTCTCTGCAAAATGTTTGCTAACAAACACAATCTCACTACCAATGATGTCGTCGTTTCTGCAAAAAATGAAGATCATAATCATGCAGAAAGAACATTACACACGATACGATACAAATGATTTGGAGCGTTAGCGAAAAAAAAATAATGTGACAAATATTTTGTGGAGAAAAATGTGCACTAGAAAGTGGATCATGCTGCATTGAAAAGGTCAATCGATGATCAGTTTGTTGGTTATCTATGGGAGTTTTTCCTCTTCATTGGGCCGACAATTCAAAGGTCACTATTCTGATAACAGAATGCAGAAAATGCACCTGAATGCTAAGCATGTGAAAGAGTTGCATTTCTTTAATTTGTGTGCTGTTTTTTTTTCGTTTTTCTTGGGTCTGGCAAGACATCGGTGTGTATCCATCGAAGAAGTGTTTGCAAGCATCGATAATTAGAAAGTCAAGGTCGGAAGAAATACAATTACACTGTGAGCACAGATGGTGTGGGTTCATGTATCCAGGGGAGATGAGGGAGGGATGGTTAGGAGGGGTGGAGGAAGGGAAAGGAAGGGGGATGGGAGAGGAAAGAAGGGTGCAAGGGATAGGAGAGGAGGAAGGGGGGGGGGGGGATGAGAGGATGGAAGAGAAGGAGGAAGGAAGGTGGAGGAAGAAAAGGAGAAAAAGAGGGATAGAAGAGGAGAGAGGGATAGGAAGGAAGGAAAGGCTGAAGAAGAGATGGGGAGGAAGGAAGGAAGGAAAAATGAATAGAAAGAGGGAAGAAGAAATAGAAGAGGAGAAAGGGATAACAAGAGGGAGAGGGGGAGAGGGACCTTCTAAGAGGAAGAGGTAGAAAAGGGGAAGAAGGGGGATGGATGAGGTAATAAGAAGGGTGAAACGGAGGAAGGTGGTGGAAAAAATAGAGGGAGAAAGAGAAATATAAAGGGTAAGAAATGGTACACTGTGGGTAAAATGATTACTTGTAGATAAACAATGACAGATTGGAAGAAGAGGTACAGTGAAATGAGCAATGAAGCGTAAGAAAGATAATGCTTTTTATTAATTGCTTTTTATTAAATGCTTTTCAGTTCAAAGTCACTGGATTCAATTGCAATTACCCACATGGCAGTTGCATTACACATTATTGACTCTATTTGTGAACAATCCAACCAATAATTGTCTTACATGAATGCACATGCCGAACAAATGAAATTTGAGAGAGAAAGGGGAGAGAGAGAGAGGGGGGGGGGGGGGGTGAGCCTTTTGGGGAGGGGTATGTAGGTACGACTCACCAACATATAATGGTGGGATTCTGCAAAGGAAGAGCAGTAAAAGAGCTTTGGAGGTGTGAATAATGAGAGGATTCGACTGGTAGTACAATGTACCTGGTGTATCTACTTCTTTTATTCAAAAGATTGCTTACCATGCGGTCTTTGTGTTAACATTCAGCCTTTGAAAGGTATTGTAAAAGATTTTGTCGCATAAAAGTATACATGTACATGAATTTTCAGGAGAAGTGGGAAAATCCCTGCTTTAGTTCGAGGGAGATGAGTGTAGAATAAAAGTAAGAATTAAATGAGAATGAGTGCTTAGAGAAAGAAGATGTATCGCAACATTGACAGCATAATGGAGTACTTTAAAGCTGCGCAATAAAATATAAGAAGAGGCTTACATTTAAAAGGGCGTTGGAAATAAGAAATACATTGAGTGATGAAAAACAGAAACATTAAGGAGAGGAAAATTTGGTTGTTTTTTGTTTTTAAACTGACTGCTTAGAAAGCGTACGTGTGCTTGTAAGTAAGCATCCCGGGGACCAACGGCTTTCCTCTCCAAGGGACTTGGTAAGAGGATTAATACACCAAAGGGCACTAGCGCATCTACTTGGTTTTGAATCCTGTCCCTCCCGGTTATGAGACACTCCTCTACCACTGAGCCATCACGCTCCCATGTGATGGCTAGCGGTAGAAGAAAATGGTAAAGATATTTGAAATGTGTTTTGGGCATGGCTCAATACATGTGCTTCCTGGGACCGTTTCACAAAGCCTTTTTCCAAGCGGGGAGGGCGGGGTTTGCAGAAGAGAAGATACATTGTATAAGAAAAACTAGGGTGATTTTAAAAAAAGGGGAAATTGGTGATGTATGATGACTAACTCTGATTTAAAGAAAAATAGTTTATTGGTGGAGAAAAAGATGACATGACATCAAAAGGGGTTTAAAGAGATATTTTTGTGTCAGAAAAATCAATACATATATAAGAAGGTGAGAAGTTAGAAGTTGGAACTTAGTAATATCTTTGTAGTATCTTTGTAGTGCTGATATAACAAATTCATAAAACATCATACCTCTCACTTAATACAGTACCTATTAAAAATGCTAAATATTGCAGAATCATTTCTTGATGGTTTCCCCTCATTAATCAAGTTTTCTTTAAGTAATAAAAATTGCCTTCACATCATTGCCTTATATGTATTTTTAGAATTAACAATTTCTTACGTGAAGATCATTCTACATTACATGTGAGGAATCTTAAGATTCTTATCAGAGATTTATTAAACCTCACCAGACTTCATCCATCTGGAAAGATGAATCTGTTCATTGAATCAAACGCAACAGCGAGAATTAGAATAATTGGTGCAGATACAATCCACTGTAATCCTTTTTCTTATTATAAATTGGAATATCTAAACAGATTAATCTGTAGGTTGTCTCAGAATTGAGCCTTTTTATGATCCTGAATCTGTCTGCAGCTACATTTAAATGTCATGTGTCTGAATTTTTAATTGAATTCTAACATTTTCATGTATTATATTGCAACATACAGTGTAGTAAGACATTTATGCATTTTGTGAGAGCACAATGTGTATTTCATTTCCTAATGCCTTGCTATAATTTGGAGAGATTTAATTGCATAATTTTTTTTTCTGTTGAAGAAATCTCTTGTCACAATCGTGTGATACAACACAAACAAATTATGGATTTTGCGATGGTTATTAATATTTCTGAGCAACCTTGTAATTCTATATTCTATTATTATTGTGAGTCAAATTACATGTTCACATAAATATGTGAAGCATCATAATACTGTATTTTGTCAGGTACAAAAACAATGCTACCGGAAGTAGAGACAATATTCAGGAAATTAAATGAAAACATTGGGAACTAAGAGAGAAATGGAATGAAAAAGAGAGAAAGAGAGAGAGAGAAAAAAACTAGAAAAAAAAAAGAAAGGATTATAAAGAACTAGAAAGAAAGAAAGAACTAGTAAGAAAGAAAGAGAAAACAAAAGAACCAGAAAAAAAGAAAGAGAAAGAGAAAGAGAAACAAGGAACTAGAAAGAAAGAGAGAGAAAGAGAAAACGAGGGGGGGGGGGAAGGTTCTGTGAAAATATTAGAAGGACTAAAAAGCAAATTAAAACAATTGAGAAACAAATTTTGAGAAAATTGTAAACACGTTTTGGGTTAAAAATATTAAATGATCAAAGGAGAAAGAGATGAAGAGGGAGGAAGAGAGGGGGAACAGTGAGAGAAGAGGGTTTTTAAATATTTTTTATTAAGGCATCGGATTATGAGAGATAAAGAAAATAAAAGAAAGGTTTCATCTTTACCTGAACGCATCAATTTGCTGCAAGATGCAATGTATCAAATCGAAAGGCTAGTCATTCTAATGTGATTCATGATACAGTAGAAATGCTTTTTAGGGAATTGCATTTGATTTCTTACCCCTAAATTGCGCAAATTAATCAAATGTCTGTCCCCATGGCACTTATGAAATATTCAAGACTAAAAAATATGATTATGTCTTTCTATTTTCCTAAACTCAACATCTGTTTTTAAAATGTATTTTTCTCTTCTTTCCCTCTTTTTGTACGTCGACATGCATCATTTCCAATCTGTTTATTGGAATAGTATTATATGTACATGTAGTAAAAAAATATACATTATATTATTGATATTGAATTCTTATTTGCATGACCTCTATCTATATTTACATTGTAATTGTTTTCCTTTTGCAGTACTCCAATTACACGAACATGTACTAAAGTAAGCAGAATTCTCGTTATATTTTGTCAATGCACGATCTGTATTTGTGTCTGCTGTGTAATATAATCACCAATATGTAAATGTTTCCATGTGTAAATTTGAATCATACCCAACACGCAAATAGTTTGCATTTTTGCTTTTTATAGATTAGTGCACCGTAAGCTTGCATTTATAATACATTTGTAAAATTGTGGGATTTGCAGGTTTACTTATAATTTGTTTTATTTTCCATGTATAATGCTGTGTCTATTGTCTCTATATTAAATGCATATAGAAGGGTAAATGAAATTGATTTACAGTGTCTTGTCCCCTCCTACGTTCTTCAAGCGCACATTTAAAATAGAAAATATTTCTAATGGATAGAATGAAGGAGAATATGACATTTTAGCAATGAATTATCAAATCATTTAATTAATGCAATTTAAATTTGTTAGCCTCTGAGGCAAGGACAAATACAACTTCTGTGAAGAAAATTTATTTAAAATTGACTGTTATCAATTTTTGTGTGTAAACACAATTAATTATTAAGTATTGAATGATGTGGACACCCCCCCCCCCCCCCATTTATGGTAAATGTGGACAAGACACTACAGATTCAATTTTATTTTAGTACACTATTAAATGTCTGTATTGTTTCACCCTCTTGCACTCCCCCTGCTCTCTCTCACACTTCCCATCCCTCTCTCTTTTCTTCTCTTTATTTCCCTTTATTCTCATGTTATCATTTGTTTTGTTCTTCTCCTCTCTTCTACTGTACCGATATCTCTCTCTCTCTCCCTCATCTCTTCATCCCTGCAACCACCTTACTCCACACTGCACCACTCATTGCCCCGCTGCTCCAGGTCTGCTTTGAAGGTCACTCTAAGGTCGTGACTTTCATTGCCAGATATGTGGCTTTCTCATCTTACACAAGACCCATCTCAAGTTCATACGTCCTCTGTCATACTATGCTTGTCATGGAAATTCCATTTATTCTTTTCCCTGAGCTCTCTAGATTAGCAGGTGGCATTTGCTATTAAATCCCATTTAATTTGATTTGCTCTGAAATATTGTGCTCTAGCTGTTATTTTATAGATCATTCTTTGAGGAAGGGGCCTTTCTGTTTCCCCATATTTATTCCTTTCTTTCATTCATTATTTCTTTAATTCTTTTCTTTCTTTCTATCTTTCTTTCTCTCTTTCCTTTTTCTTTTCTTCTTTCCTCTTTCTTTCTCCCTCTCTCTCTTTCTTTCCTTTTTTCCTTCCTTTCTTTTTTCCTTCCTTTCTTTTTTCCTTCCCATGTTAGGGGATCTTTTGATCAGGAATTAAGATGAGGATTATTATTATTTTTGATATCAGTTAGCATATTTATTACTTTGTTTTGCCCCTTTACCCAAATATGTGTATTTTAATTTTTAAAAAATCAATGTGTGGACAATTTATGAAATGTCATTGTAGAGTATGAAATAGGCTCAATAACCACGTACATGTTCATTCAATAAATGTCCTCATTTTCAAACAAGAGTGGATGTACATGTAAAAGATTGTACATCTTATCCCAACTTGATTTGGGAGATTATTTGATTATTTTTAACCACTTTAGATTCATCAAATCAATTGACCTTCTCAAGGCAGATTCCAACAGTCACTTTCAATTTTCTGCCGTGACACTAAAGTCTCTATTAATTGCCCAATGCCGCTGCGAACCCATTCCTAGTTTGCAGGAATAATTCCTTATTTTTGGCCTTCAAACTAATATTTAATTTGAACCCAAGAGTCCTCTCATCCTGTGGAATATTCTGTGCAAAATATGTACATGCATGAGATAGACTGTATTTCCTATTTTGCCTTGAGAGAGTGCTAATTTTTACTTTGAAAGGCTGGCTGGTATGGCCTCATATTTTTTGCCTCATATCATTTTCTTTTATGTAAAATTGTAGTCTCCTCCACAAGTCTTGTATCATTTTCTTTCATGTGACTTCATAGTCTCCTTCCCTATTCTCATAATCATTTCTAACATTTCCTTCACAGCATCCCAGCATCCCAGCATTTTCTCTCATGAAAAAGTGTAGTCTCCTCCAGCCTCATGTTCATGTTTTCGATTTAGATATGACATTGTAGTCTCCTTCACAGGCGTTACATAATTTTCTCTCTTGTAATAGTGTAGTCTCTTTAACCAGCCTCATAAACTTTAACATTGTAGTCTCCTTTACCAGCATGTTATGCCATTATATTTCCACGTAACAGGGAATGTGTACAGACCATGTTGGATATCTGTTCATCAGCTTTCCACAGTAGTGCGGCATCTTCATATAGGGTTAGATGAACAAGTGTCTGGAAACTCCTGGTACACAACTAACTCAACATTTGTTTAAAATGTTTTCAATGAAATTTCCTTGATGGGAGGGATTTTTTGGCATGAGAGAGTTGTTTTTTCCCTTCATCTTTTTCATACTTCTGAGACAATTTTAAGATTGTGTTATTTTTTATTTGTGAACTGTTTTAAATCTTTGTTCTATTTGGAACATTGAAAGTAAAATCTGTGTTATTGAACAGTTTTGCTTGTTATTAGTTTTGTTTATTATAATTGCTATTTTACAGTTCAAAGTAAATTATTGTTATAGTATTTTTTAAAGAAATTGGCCCAAATTGATTCTTCCCAATTCATCGTACAGTAGATAGGTAGTTTGAACCATCAGAAAACAAAATTATCAAAAGCTTGATTAAAATTACAGTCCCTGAAAAGTAAAACACACAAAGTTGGGATGTTCAGCTTACATTTAATGTCCTCAGTAATCTTTACTTGTTCATAATCTAATACAGCTGTTATTTACTTTGCATAATTTGTTTTGCAAATATCATTTATTTTCTGCCTGTTAACATTTATAGTCTTTGATTCTGTGACCATTTTGTTCTTTTCTGTCATTATCAAACTCAAATTGTCCTTTTAAATGGTTAGCATTCTAATCCATGCATTAGGCCCATTGGTCTAACAGCCAGGCTGCAGCATGCTGACATTTATATGCTATTTATCCCAAGCTTATTCTTAATATCCCTGCTTTTATGCTGTTCTATTTTTATATCAGTGTCTGCATGAGTTTCATTTATTCTTTATGATACTAATCTTGGATGTTTCCCATGCATGGTGTTCAGGCATCGTTGATACATGTAGTTGCATGAATAATCAACCTCCCTGGTTAAGCATTAGTAGTTCTGAGATAAGTTAAAATGGGTACTATAAGACCAGGGGAGTGTTTCTCAAAGACTAAGATCGACTTTAAGTTGGACTTTACTATGGCAGGCCGTTCATGCCAATGTTTGCTTTCACCATTATGATCTTTAGATCATATTTTTTCCTTCAATAATGAATAATTAAAAAAATACAAATTCTGTAGATTTGTGACCATGATTTGTACGTCCTTTAAGAGACTAATGCCAGTAAATGGTAAGAGCAAACAGTGGCATAAACAGCCTATCATAGTTAAGTCCAACTTAAAGTCGATCTTATTCTTTGTGAAACACCCACCTGATATGTTGCGGTCAAATGTGGCCTTTTATTGTAAGATGATGTAAAGTAACGATTCGTTTTTCTGTATCTTATGATACAGAGCTCAGTGAATATGCTTCATAGGACCTTTGTTTTGCGCGCTGTTGCAATTAGTTTACATACCCCCCCAAAACATTGCTTTTTTTTGCAGCAGTTTACTGCATTATAGCACTTGGAGACGTCGGTGGAACGTTTTATTATTATTATTATTATCATCATGTGTGAACTATCCTTAATTCTGTTATGTTCTGTATCCCTTTTTCTCAAGGTGTCCCACGCCTGGTTGTACTGGCAGAGGGCATGTCAACAGCAACAGGAACTCACATCGTAGGTAAGTCTAAGAGGGCATTGGAATCATTCTTTGGAGCTGGCCAGGAGAGATGTTGCTCTTGAAAACTAATTTAAAGCCCCACTGCACTACTTATAGATACTTGCGCCCTCTATATAGCGAACAATGCCTAAGCGGTTCCTGTTGGTCCCCCATGATCCCCTTTTTTAATGTTAATTGAGAGCTGATTTGATGAGATAACCACACGTCAGTGACCATGCAAGGAGGTCTAATCCCTCCTGGCCAAACTAGTGCAGAGGGGCTTTAAAAAAAAGATTGGAAAGAAGTGATTTGATGATTTTGTCCCAATTACACTGGACTTCAATCAGATGACTACATGTATAGACTGTAGTACATTTAAAATCAGGAGACTATTGTGCTACCAAAACTTTTGCAAGAATATTTATTGACAGACATTTTTAGGGTAAGAAGCTTGTGATTTTCCAGAGTGACTTCAATTATATGTAGCCTATTTCCCAAATGGGTAGCTATTTTCAATTCATAAAATTTTCAGGGCAATTCCATGTTAAAGAATGGCCTAAACTATTAAACTAAGTAAATAAACACTGAACACTGTGGCTCTTATTTACATACAGTAGTTGCGATTGATATCAATCGCAAATAAGTTGTGATTAATCGCAACTGTTTATAAGACGGGGCACTTTGCAATCAATGGCAACTACCATGGTAACAGGACTCAACAGCCAATCAAAATTAAGGTTTCCATGGTAGTTACCATTGATGGCAAAGTTACCATCATTGGCAAGTTTTGTGCAATGGAACCCAGGTTTAATTTAGTCTGCTTTTATGGATATAATTTTACTTTTTTTCTTTCTTTCTTCTCTTTGTTCAGTCTATCAGGCTGTCCTAAGGCTGCTGCGGAGAAGCTTTCCATGATGACGGGTCCCCCTCCTCCACCTAAATACCAAAGTGACAACAGAGTCCTAGGGTAAGTCAGACGGCAGCTTGCTCTGTCGTCTATCTCTTACTCTTACCATCAATCTACATTTGCCACTCCATACCCAAGAGAGAAATGGGGACCTGGTAGGATGACGAAAGCATTTGTGATAGTAATTGCCTATGCCCTCACGGTGACCATATGGTAGGAATACTCCCCAGGGAGTGGAGATGGTGCACAGTGTGCTGAATGAATTTGATGACCAGGGTAATAATATTTGTGAAGCGCTTAGAGACGATATACCGTACTCAGCGCTATATGAATCCAAAATGTTTACTCTTTATACCAAATCCCTAATTTTAACCCAGGATTGGACATCATACCTCGCCTAAATCCCAAATGGTACCTAACTTGCAACCCTAAACACAACTCTTTATCTTTGACGAAAAAGAGCTTAGAGGAACTATCACCATCTGAGCAAACATGAGGTTTCCATTAAAACCAATTAAATGGATTAAAAATATTTAAAGGCAATACATTTATTTGTGTAATGATTGGGAAAAAAGAAAGTTTGTAGTTTTATCATTTTACAAATATTATTAAAAAATGTGTAAAATATTGGAACTACCAAATAGCTAGTGCCAATTTATGAAATTTTAAGTTTCATTGTTGGTACTATTAACTCACAGGGTACCTGGAGGTAGTTGACTTAACTACAAATTGACAATCCTTTTTTTTTTTGAAACCTTTTTTGAATTATTGTGTATAAAATGTGAAAACTGTTTTCATAGCCAGTTTAATTATGATCTTTAATATTTTAGTTTGAAGCTAAGTTGTTACTTGTATCATTTACCAGGAGACCAATGTACTTAAAGGAAGTGGACTCTTTAAGTGGGGTAACAACTCTATCTTCTGCCAACTCACCTCGACCTACCCCTATGGAGAAGGTGAACCCCAAGCCATTCCCTGTAGAATCTATCATGGCATTCAACCCTGCAACGGGACAGTTCACAGCGGCCAGCAGCCACAAGCGCATTGCCCCCAAGGTCATATCTGCCGCAGAGCTCCTGCCTCCCAGTAAACGTCCCGCGATGCCAAACGACGGGACGGTGGACAATCGGGAGGCTACTCTCGCGGCAGCGGCGATTAATCTCTCCTTGAAGTCCTTGCCTCCGGGGATGATGTCGCACCTGGCGTTCCCCATGCCGTTCCCGCCGCAGATGACCCCGCCGAGCTCGGTCCAGCAGCAGCCGTTGGACCTGGTCAAGATGGACAGCAACGGGACCTTGGATCTTAGCATGAAGTCAACCAAGATGGACAGTCAACATCACCAGCCACCGTTAACGCCGCTCTCTCATCTCCCTGGCCCTCTCCAGACAAACACACCCCCGCCACAATCCCCTCTCCCGATGTCCATGTCCACCCCGTCGAGTTTAGTCCAGCTCTCCATCCCCCAACCTATCATGCCCAACCCAATCTACTCCGGAGCCTACTCCTTCCCGCCCATGTCCCCGCTGGTCCAGACGTCCGCCAACAACAACTCGCCGACGATCCTCCAGATCCCGCGGTCTTACGATCAAGCGGTGGACTTCTCCGCCTCCAAGAAGCCCCAGTATCCACTCCTGACCAGCTTCCCGCATACGCCGTTGAGTGGTTCCCTGGCGTCCCTCACTAGTTCCTTGGCCTCTCTCCCGGGGTCGTTGCCGTGCAATGTTCCGCTGACCTCAGGGGGAGGCATCCTGACCCCCATAGCGCCCAATGCTGTGGTATCATCCGGTGGAGGCGTGTCTCTGACTGGTTTCGGAAAAGAAGAACCTTCGTAAGTACTATCATACACATGCCTCTATTCTTTTTTAACACTTGCCTGCTCTTTTTTTTTCTGCATGTAGATTTTTTTTTAAACTAGTGCATAGTGTTGAAATAAGAAAAAAGGAGCAAAATATTAAATTTTATAACTGAAATACCAGCTGCCTAACAAAAGCTATTCTCTAACAGCTGCATATATAGAATGCAAAAAATATACAAACTGTGCATGAATTAAAGCTAAGTATAGATATGTGTTTAAAATTCACAAGCAACAGATATATGTTAAATGATAAAGAATATCAAATTTGAAATGAAAATTTCAGAATTTCAAACATATTTCTGTTGAGAAATATGTTTTATAGACAAATAGTAATTAGACGTTGTCTATGAATATGTTATTTTGATCATTTTTAGATGGGCCTTTTGGGTTTAGGATTCAAATAATACCTGAAAAAGTGGTATAATGGTGATGTAATTGAAGGTGATCAGATTAAGAAAGTCCACAGGTTTAGTACCGATAAAGTGTGCTATAGACTAATCTTCCTTCATAAAAGATACCATCATCCCAATATCTATGTCATTGATAATACTTAACTCATGCCCATTCCAAGTGTTGTATCGAAAGTAAAGTTCAAAGCAAACTCAATGATTATGCCTTATTCATTTGCATTACAAACTAATTCCATTTGTTGACTAACTTGTATTGTTTCTCTCCACTTCTCCTTTCCCTTGTTTGCTTCATGTGAAATAACTCGCTCCTCATTCCATTTTCAACCTCAAACCCTCTCCCTCCTCGACCATCAAAATCCACTCTCCATTTATCACCGATTACATATGATACCTTAAGCAGCTCCATGAAAAAGCAAAACAAAATGAGCTTCGTTCCTAAAGCTTTGTTTGAGCCCAGGCGGGAGCCGCTAAGGTAATGGTTACAGTCGATCAAATCAGGGGATAATTCTCCAATTGTTGCGTCATGATTCACAACCATTTCTGGATAAAATTGCTCTGTGTTCACTGCATGGAGACCTGAAACAACTTCTCCGGTTGAGAGAAAGTCCATAAATTTGAAGCTATGAATAAAGTATAAAATATAGAATCTGTTTTTTGGCGTGGAAAGGTCAATCATCCCCTGGTGGTCGTGTCTGATGTCAAAATTATGCAAACGCTCGCTGACTGATTTTAAGGCATAGAATCTTCAAAAAGGGTATAGGATTGGCAATCTAGTGGATTCATAATTTATTGAAAGTTTGGAAGTTGCCAATATCATTTACCCAATTTTGGTCAATTTCTGTTAAAAACAAGTTCTGTATGATTAGTCACAAGAAATGAGAAAAGAAGACGGAAAAGAAACTTCGCTGCTCGCTCTGCGAAAGGATGATGTATTTCCTTCAAGACAAATGAATATTATTAAGACTTTGTCTAATTCTGGAAAAATTAAATCCAATTTATATGCGAGGCACCAGGATTATAGAATTTACTCAGAGCAATGGAGAAAAATCCACAATCTAAATTTCTATGACATCTGATTCATTAATCGTCATTGGCAAGTAAAAGATTGTTCACATAATTTCCAATTTTGTGAAGTGTAGTATAATATGATCTTAAAACCAGTCAGTGCAGGTTTGTCATGATTTTGAAAAATATATTATGTTGCCTCAGCCAAGTGGATTAATTTCTATAGCAAACAAAATGGGTCATTTCTAGTATGGTGTTAACTGGTGTTAACTTTTCTTGTTGGTGTCGGTCAGTTCAACTCGACTTTGGATCTCCAGTGTCGACTCAAAATAATCAGCTGGCATTTAATTGAATAGAAAAGATTTTTTAAACATGATTAATCAGAAAAGAAGGGGAAAAAGGGTAATTTTGTTACCTTAAAAGCTTACACCAACAGCAAATATCCAACTTGAAATGGCCCATTAAGTGCTGAGGTGTCACACTTCAAGTTCAGTATGCATGTTCGGTGTTCTGTGGGTTAATAAAGCTGTTCATATATACATACAGTAGATCTAGCTATGGATGAGGCAGCTCTGAAACGGTTTGATTACTTTATTTGTCCGTGTATTGATCCCAATCTCTATCAATACTGTCATTCATGAAATTGCATTCATCTCATAAGCCAACGCTTTAATGTGGATGAATAAAAAGATCGATCTCCATTTTCAATAATGAAAAGGCTGAAAATAGATTTAACAAAATACATTTTTGGAGGGAGAATGTTATTTTAATGACCTTTGAATGCTTTAAGGGGGGGGGGGTGTATGGAGAAAAAGATCTCCGTTTTAGGTCAACTATTGCCATGGGCGTAGATCTGTAATTGATACCTATTGTTCAGGGGGGGGGGGGGTGATCTATTTCATTCATCCCTCCCCCCCCCCCCTGAACAAAAGGTATTATGTAAGGATTGACGCCCATGACTATTGCATAAATTGATTTTATTTATTCTGCGAAGAACAGTTCTGTTTCTCAGAATCATTTAATTTTTTTTTAAATGAAACATAGCTTCCCCATCGTGTTTGCAATCAGTATGATATGAATATAAACCTAGTTGCGACCATGCGATGATCACGAACAAATCAGGGCTGCCTCTGACATGAAACGGGTCAAACCTATTTTTGATTTGGTGTATAGAGGTACATTACATGAATAATGTACGTGTATGCTATTTATGTGCAAGGTTGTGTAATGTAAATCAGTATGTGGGGCTGGCATTTTATCCAGAAGACATTTTCCATCAATTACAAAGTCTGATTATATTCTCCAACAATTTTGCATTTCTATTGATTAATTCATTGTCGCCAGTGGGAAGGAACACCCACATGAGTATGTTTGTCTCTTTCTCTGAGTGTCTGCAAATGGGACACCTCATGATAAAACTCATAATAAACTGTGGCAATAACCTTTATTTTATTTTATGTTAGACATCTTACTGGTACTGCTTTATAACGAGTATATATTTGCACATTTGCAATTTTGGTTATGTTTTTGTGTCCTTTCGGTATTGACTTCCTACTCTCTTTCTCTCTCTCTCTCTCTCTCTCTTCCTCCCTCCTCACGTATACTTTGTTAATTTATCTATATGCCCCACTTCCTTTCTTGTTTGAATTTTTATTCCTGTTAATTTTCTTCTTTTTCACATTTTTTCTCTCAAGGGATTCCCCCTTTTCTCCCACAAAATCTCCATTTTCATTCTTATTATTTTATTTCTTTTGACTTCATCATAAAAATAAAATTGGCAATTCAATAAATTCAAGTACTTTGGGTTGCAGCATACTCTCAAGATGTAATTGGGTCTTTCAAAAATTGAAACAAGAGATAAAGAGATATTTTCTGTGTTTGATAAGCACAAGGTCTAATGCCTTCTGGAGAAAATGCCCTCAATATTTTGCATGCCATATATGTGATTTTGTACTATTTGGTTGAATGTTGTATATTGGTCACTGTCAGGCACTTTACTATTCAAGACTGAGAGAGAGATAATTTACAGGTCATACTTTTGAATTGATTATAAAAAACATTCACTGATGAATGAAAAACAATTTATACCCCACCCCTTTGCTGTATTTACTCATTATAATTAACAACTTTGTAGGTCAAACAATCAGCAGGATTATTCAAGTATTCACTGATGAAGTCTTTTAATTAAATATATAATCCCATGCCCATAGCTGACAACCATTCATAGTTTGGGCCTTCAAGCTATTGTTTTGAACCCTAGATTCCTCTCTTTTTCTGTAATATTCTGTGTGAAAAGTATACAAAATAGACCGTATTCCTAATTTTGCCTCGAGAGATTCTTAATTTTTGCTCTGAGAAGGTTAGCATGTATACATTCCCTCCCCCATATTTTCTAAATTAATTATATAAGGAAAAATTGTAGGTCATACTGGACTTGAGAGCATTCACAGATCTTTTAATTCATATTCACATTCCACCCTTCTCCTATATTCATGAACAAATTAATAGGTCAAACCGTTTAAGATGGACAGAGAGAGTGTTTACCAATATGTGACTTACAATTTACAGTCTACTTCTTCCTCATTTATTTCCAATTAAAAGCGCAGTACCGATAAAGATCACGCAACGAGGGTGGCTGTTTGTGTCTTTGAAATAGCATGAAATTGGGAGGGGTAGAAATGTTTAATCGACATTTAATAGTGTTTAAACCTGAAACCAGTAACTGTTTGATAGCCTGTACATGTACGTACATAGCATTTTAGTCGGTGTGAGGCCATCTATATGTTCAATGTTTACGTCAAATGTTGTGCATTATGTTCCTATCAACTATAGATTCAATTTCTGTATTTGTTTCATATTGTCTGCCAACACTTTAGTGCTCTTTATGACAGTGATACATGTTACTTTTTATATGTAAATGAAAGGGAGGGCCAGAGAAAAAATTTGCAAAATGAATTTTCTCCAAATGTACTTTCACACAGACTACAATTTATTCACTTCAAAAGCAAATATTCTTTGTTGCTGTTCAACAATTTCCCTAAAAGCTGTTCTCTTAACAGCTTAGCATCATAGAACACCAAATTAATGATTACACCCTTCCTCACCCACATGCATATAAAGCACAAATCAACCCTTTTTCAGATATATCACCCTTTCTCTCCAAAAATAGAATTTGTTTTGAATGTATCATCTTTTGAAGATGACTTCATTTCATTGCAAATTGATAGGTTATAAGGGGCCAGTTTCTCAAAATCGTCAGAAGTCTATTAGAGTACATGAACCCCTTATTGAAACCTATGTTAAATTTATACCTCTAGCTTTTGTGAGATGTTTATGAACTTGGACTTGTGATGATTTTGTGAAACCTACCCCAGAAGGAAAATATATTCATGAAGTTTATTGGGCCCTTGTGCAACCATTTCACAAATATTTCAATACACACCGGCACTACAAAAAATGTGCATGAAATCTTATTTTATTTTTTACACTTCTTTTTTTTAATTTGTTATATGCTTGCATGCCTTTTGTACAAGTTTGTATTTTTTTCTGTAGCAATACTTCACTGTTTCATATGCAACTATTCTAGCCTTTGTAAACAGTATTTTGGTGACAAGAGTCTTAAGTCTTTATTAGAGCGTTAGGCCTTTAGAACTGACTAGGAAAGTAAAAGGAGCTCAACAACATCTCTAACCACACCACATTTCCTTTAAAGGGAAATCCAGCCTTTAAATAAAGAGCAAACAACTCTAAAAGGAAGCAGAAAAATCAGCAGAGGCAGACTCATGACAGTTTGAACAAAATTGGAGAAGAAATAATATAGTTATGAATTTTTGAAAGTTGTAATCATTGGTAATTTCACTGTGATGTAGTGGCAGACAACTTTCCCATTTGCTTCAATACACAAATGACTAAAATTTAATATAACTCCGGAGGCCCTTTTTTTTTTAAAGGACCTATCATAATACACTATCCATAGTACATTATAATGTTTAAGTAGTGCACCAAGGGATAAGGTACTTGGGGAAAAAATAAGAAATTGATGATATTTTTGGACACAACAAACGGGAGAGTTGTTTGTGGACTACGTCACAATCCATTGACAGAATCACCCATTTGATAGTTGCATTGCTATAGCAATCTCATATTTCAAACATTCATAACTCTCTTATTGTGGTCCAATTTATTTCAAACTTTTGCCATTCTGTTTCTTTTATTTTTCACTTGCATGTATTTTAAACTTAAATTATTTAGGAAATGCATGAAAAAATAATGGGTGAAATGATCTATTATGGGATTTTTTTCTTGGGGGGGGGGGGAGGATACTCTACAGAAAGTTTGTACAGTGAAACCTGCCTTAGGGACAACCTGTTTAGAAAGACCACCTGTCTATTAAAAAAAAATAGTTGTTGCTTTCTCATTAAATCCGACATTAAATTAACTTGTCCATATAGACCACCTGCTTACAGAGACCGTATTTCTTATCTCTCTGGAACAGCTTTTATATACACTTTATATTAGCCCTACTTTATATTTTATCTTGTACACGATTGTCTCATTTTCCATCCAATATCATTTACAGTAGGGATGAAAACACCCAAAGTCTGTTCTTAACCATTATTATGCATAGCTTTCTGATTGCATTTACATTTAAATTCCAGTGGTAAACACTTCAAATTATTGTGTGAAATATACATCACCATTTTGAGACAATTCAGTGTTTAAAGAGATAGCGTGGCAGTGTCCTGGGGAAAGGAAAATATTCCAAAATATTAAAATTTGGTGTGGTTTAGTTTCGCTGTTGACTTCCTATGGAGCGTGAAAATATTGGAACAGAATATATGTTGTTGCATCACTAGAAAGGAGTCTCTATGACTACATGTATGTACCGTCTGTTCAGCTCCAAACAGGCGATGCATGAATTGAAATATGGAAAGAAAAAATGTTTGGTTCTGATCGGCAAAGATACCAATCGTGATTTGGTTACATGAAGAACAGATATGTTAGTTGCTTTGTAAATGATGATGATACATTACATTTATATGGCACCACATTTTTGTTCAAAGAATCAAAAGGCGCAATCTTGTATCAGCTGGTGGTCCTTGCCGATTTCAGACTAAATCTGACCTCTATCATTTTTGTTAAATTCCACTGTTTTTGAATGTTTTCAATACAATCTTTGCAAAGTTTGATACAATCAAAATTCCTTTTTCCTCTGAGTTGACAATGATATCAGCTTAAAGATATATTAGGTGCGAAACTGCAAACCGATGGAGTTTTAAAGCAGTATATTTATGATGCCTTGCCAAACTGTCAACAATAATTGATTCTTCCATATCTCAATTTGCAAAATAGAGACTTCTTTCTGGAGCATAAGTTTGCATTCAAGTGATGCTTCAACATATTATCTGTAGTTGTTAGGAGCATTTGATTTAAGTTGCTGTGACATTTATTTTCCATAGCTGTCCTACCCCGGGATGTGATGGATCAGGCCATATTACAGGGAACTATACATCCCATAGGAGGTTGGTCATTGGTCAATTCAGAAAATATGAATATTCATGAGTAGAATGCAGAACCAATAGGGATTCAAGATCTGTAGAGTTGGAGACACTAAGAAAATGAATATTCATGAATGAGTGACAAAAGCCAATGAGGCAGTTGTAACTTTATGAATATTCATTACCTATATCATGTAATGATTTCTAGCAGTCGATTTAAAATCATTTACTGGTTGTTAATTAAATTAAACAGGAAATCAGAAGTTTTACATTTATTTGCTGCTGAATACATCATATGCACAACGGCCATGCACTTATCGTCAGCTGACATGTTATTTCAGATGTTTAAAAAGATAATTATCTATTAATTTCTATTTATTAATTCTTTTATTGCTCTATTACATATCCTTCCCTGTTTGATCTCTCCGTCTTATACTTCCAACCCTTTAAAAAAAAAACAATCAAACTGCTAATGCTACCACTCAACTAACCAGCCCTGTAGCGTAAGTATCTAACCAATCTAGAAACAAGAAGTGTTTGCATCATTTAAAGGGGGAAGTTCACGCTGATACTAAGCTAATTTTAATATAAGTAGACAAATGAAAGAAACGGGTCTGTGAAAGTTTGAGCAAAATCTGATTAAAATTAAGAAAGTTATGAGTTTTTGAAGTTGCAGTCGATCATACACGAATCGGCAACTTTGTGACGTATCTTACAAGGCTCCCTCCCAAATGCTATGTACTAAAAAATCATAATTTTTTTTCTTTTTTCTATTGTTTTAAAGAAAATTTTCAATCATACATGCACCCTAGATAAAATTATTGCAGATGTGTCTTTAAATAACCTTCATATAAACAAAAAATCTATTACTTTATCAATAAGTAAGAACAAAAAATTCATAACATTTCATGTACAGAGCAAGTGTGAGAGGAGCTCGCAAGACACATCACAACATTGCCAATTTGTACTTAATTGATTACAACGTGAAATATTCATAACCTGACTAATTTTATTTGGATTTTGCTCATACTTTCCATTAACTGTTTCTCTTATTTCTCGACTTTTATTAAAACCAACTAAATATCAGGGTGGACTTCCCCTTAAACTACATTTACCATTTTGAAATCATTTGTTGTGTCTATTATTTTGTTACATGTGACCACACATTACCAAGCATTTTTCATCCTCACTGTCGTCCCAGGCTAGCATTTAAAGGGTGTCAGAGCGTGAAAATGGATCTTTAAAATCTAACCCCAATTTTAATCTGCATCCCACATCTTGAAGTTGCCCAAGTGTATTATCAAAGATTAGCGCTGCTGTGACTGCTTTATAATCGAGAATTGAATGCTTGCCCATACACCCCATTTGCAATAATCATATCGTTGCATCAATGGTTATTTTCACTCAATATGACACTAATGCAGCCCCCACCCCCTTATAAATCACATCTTGCATTCTTTTGATTTTGCATCTTGGAATTAAAATGCATTTTACTTGCCCTCCCCTAAAGATCCAATTTTGCTAAACCGTTTCAATGTATGCACAAGAGTTTGACGCTTTTCTTGATAATTACCTTCACTTTAAAATGAAAGTAATCCTACGAAAGCAACGAATCCATCATTATTTATATCCCTTGTCATGTTATGTTGAGCAAGTTATTATTCTTTCTATATATATCTTTATATATCACTCAAAATCAATTTCTTTTAGTCCTCGGACATACATAATTGCACGCCTCCCCTAAGACTGATTAATAATCGGTTTACCAAATTCTCCTTTATCCAAGCAGGGATTTGGTATTTTCCACAAATGAGTTCATCTACCTTTATTTTATTTTTTTCCTCCAAGCATTTGACTGTTTCTTTTTTGGTTGTTGTTTTTGCTTGTGTCTTGTTTGGATGTTAAATTAATTAAAACCCCCCTTTTCTGGAATGGTCTCTCCCGCTTGTTTAGCTTGTCTGGTTGCCCGATGGCAGATAAGTCCGCTATAATACCCGGATCCCAGGAATTAAAGTAAGTTTTGGTCTAACGTGATGAAACAAATTAATTTGCATGTTTTTTTTTCCTTTTACTTTCTTTATGTTCTTAAACGGTTTGAGAAGTGTATGATTGCCTATATTCTTCTTTTTTCTTTAATAATTTGAGTTGTTTGTCCTACTATACAGAAAAATTGTAAAAGGAAAGAGATGAGAGGGTGGCAATGATAGGGTAAAAACAATTGTAGGGCCTGCAAGAATATGTGTTTTCCCTGAATAGATATTGTTATTTATTTTATTAGTTTTATTTAATTAAAGGGTAGCCGTGTAAGAAATCCCCCCCACCCAATCACTTTCAGTTATAGCTATGTTTAAAGCTTTTTTTAAAGACAATTTTTAGTTAGACAACAGAAAGCATGATACTCTGTCATTAGTAAGGTAAAAGATTATCCTTTTATAGAATTGACATACATGTAGATACAAAACCAAAATATAATGGTGGAGATCACTTTTGAAATTGAGTTGCATTTTCTCACCATTTTCTATTTTTGAAAGAATCTAGTGAGGTATTAATAAGATTAACCAAATTCATACTTTACAAATTAACTGCTTCAAAAGTGTGCTTAATACTGGATCAAATTTTCAAAGAATATTGTCCCTTTTTGCTTCCTGTAATATCTTGGATAAGAATGATAGCATAGTGTAGTTGTATAACAAACCTCACAGAGTAGCAACAAATTCAAGAACCTAGACAATAATTATTCTATCGGGAGAAGCACTATTGCTCGATTGTAGAGCAGTGGTCTCGTGACCGGGAGGTCCTGGGTTCGAAACCAAATCGATGCGCTCTTGCCCTGTGGCAAGGCATTAATCTTCATTACCAAGTCCCTCAGAGAGTACTTAAAGCTGCTGGTCCCCTAGTTTACTAACAAGCATATACATGCTCTATTAACAGTCATCATCATCAAACCCTAACCATCTATTCCCTCTATTAATCTAGAAAGTATAACTTGCTTCAACGTTCTCATTATGCATGAACCCTCGAATGTGTGTTACTTTAAACATTCATTCATTGTCGTCATCCTTCAATGGAATCTTCCTTGTGTTTAATGTCAATTTTAGAGTATATTCTCTAAAATTATTCCAATTCCATTCTATATATTCATACATATATGTATCTAGCTATATATATTTTATATATAGCTTACATAAATGATAATATATTTAGATGTACATGTATTTATTGTAACCATTGATCTTTTTATACAGTTCTTTTCACGGCTCATTTAGAGAACACACCATTGTTAGCTCATACATGTACGTACAAAAAGTATAAGGCTTTTCTTAATAGAGCTGGCAATATTTTTGATCTGTTGAGTACATTTAAACATAAATGTTATATGATATAATTCAGACAGAAATTTACTTCTGAATAATAACAAAATATAACTATTTCACATGTATTAGTATGTGTTGACAGTCTTCCAGTTTTTTATGCATTTTTAGGTAACGGTACATTGTTTATGGGACATTATCCTGGGACACGTTTCACAAAAGCCTTTTTCCCAATGGCAAATCTGCTGATATTAATCAGAAGCAAGGATTTCAGTAGCTTATAACAAAAACTGTCATTTGTCACGGATGACAAGTTTTGTGAAACAGGTCCCTAGACCTCCTATTGTCTTGCTCTTGAAGTGAATTTAATGAAATTGAATCTAATTAGTGATTGAAAAGAAAAAGAAAAAAACCTACCAAACGCTGGTACATTGACAATTGCAGCAAAAATATTAAAGGAAACCAAAACCTTCATACTAAGTTACTTTTATCGTAAAGTTTAAAAGATTTGAATAAAATCAGTGAAAATTTGAACGAAATCGGGCAAGGAATAAGAAAGTTAGAGCTTTTTTAAATGACTAGTCACTAGAGGGCGGTATTCAATTTGATGACATCATCTGTGAACAACTTTCCATACCTTTTGTACATAAAATTTCACAATTTTTTTGTTTTCTTCGTATTTATTTGTGTTCTTGATCCGACTTCATAACATGTGAAGTAGAATATCATTTTGCATTCTATATCTTGCTTCCAGGGGAGTACATTATCTCAATCACAAGAAAGAAGGAAAAACATGAAATTTGATGTACAAAGGGCATGGAGAGTTGTTCACAGATGATGTCATCAAATTGAATACCGCCCTCTAGTGACTAGTCATTTCAAAAAGCTCTTACTTCCTTATTCCTTGCCCGATTTTGTTCAAATTTTCACTGATATTTTTCAAATATCTTAAACTTGACAATAAAAGTAACTTAGTATGAAGGTTTTGGTTTCCTTTAAGTTTAAAAAGTTCAGAAGAATCATCTGTTATTGCGTTGACACGTAAATGGTCTCAAGTACCCGGGAAAGGAAAATCCAACCTTAATAGACAACTACTCTAATAGAAATCAGAGAATCAGATTAATGACATTTTAAATGAAATCTGATTAAATGAAATCGGATTTTGAAAGTTATAATCACTATACCATTGGTTAGTTCTAATTATGTCTCTGTGATGTTGTGGCGGAAAGCCTTTCGATTTGTTTTGACACACTAAATGACAAAAGTTGGATTTCCCCTGAATATGTGTCTGATGGTCCCCATGGATGTTTGTCTCCTCTAGGTGCCCCACCCCCGGCTGCGACGGCTCTGGTCATGCCACTGGGAACTACTCCTCTCATCGGAGTCTGTCAGGGTGTCCTAGAGCCAAGAAGAAGAGCTACACATCCTCGCCCAAGAAAGAAGGGGAGGAAGAAGGGGACGGCCTCATCAAGTAAGTCCCATAGGAATAAACCAGTTTATAGTTGCAGTCTGAGCATGAGCAGATAAAGGTCATTGCATGCAGACCAAATTGTGAAATACCCAGAGTCAAATACTGGATATGTGCTCATGAAAGTTATGTAATCATTATCCATTCATGCGCAAGCAGTGCGCTCCATGATACACATGTGGAAGTATGCTTTGAAAAGGGGAAACAAAGGCTATTTATGTAGCACCTCTATCGCTGTAGGAGTGATTATTTCAAAATGTACAAAGTGGGAGCTCTTCATATTTTAAAGATATGTGGATATTCGGGGTCATTTGAGACATGTGCTAACCGTGAACTGGTCTATTGTAGACTCCGAGTAGCATAGGTGCCATCCATTCTTATTTGGGAGGAATGATTCCTGTTTTTCTGCCTTTAAACTAGTAACATGAACCCGCTATTCCTCTCATTCACTGAAAACACCTGTATGAAAGAATGTGAAACGAACTACATGTATTCATAGTGTTAGCTTGGGAGATTCTTAATTTTTGCTACGCAAAAAGTATTTGTGAGAATATGAAAAATCTTTCTGATGAAAACTGTGATTTTCATTGGTTGCGGTTAAATGGTTGAAAGGGTTTTGTGTGCCTTAAATATTGGTTAAAGTTACAAGACTGAGAACCATGAATTATAGGGTTTTTGCAGCCACAACATTTACATCCTTTGACTACAATCGACACTTGCCTTGCTCAACCCAGGTGAAGTAAATGGGTACCTGGTAGGATCTATTCCTAAAAAGAACCTTTTCTTTGATAATGGTTACCGGAGCTGGTGAATTATATCCAAATCACTGATAAAGCTCATATAGATGTCATGTCATATTGTAATGTGTTCTGTTATCCTGATCCCTGTTTCATGAAACTTTTTATCAGTATCAAGTTACAATTACTGCTGAAACCATGGGATCTGCCATAGAAATTTAGCATTTGTTATTGAACAAGTTTTGTGAAACAGGGGCCAACGTTTCCCTGCTTTCACTGTCCCGAGCAGAATGGTCACTAACTTTATAATAAAAACGATACTTATAAAGCGCTTACCATTGAAGTCTCTAAGCGCTATAACAAACAAAATACAATAAACAATTACATATTAAACAAAACAAAAATTACAAATAAACCTACAAATTGCAATACATGTGAAATATACATCAATGTGAACAGAGTAAGTTAATCATCAAAAGCAATTTTGAATAAATGCGTCTTAAGACCAGTTTTGAATTGGTTGACAGTCTGACAGTTTTAGACATGTAAAGGTAGATTTTTTCTCAATCTTCAAAGATGCCCCATCCCAGGCTGCGACGGATCAGGTCACGTCACCGGCAAGTACGCTTCGCACCGCAGCGCATCCGGGTGTCCCCGGGCCCTTCGAGCCGGCTACCAGGGACCCATGCAGACCGCACCCAAGGAAGGCGGTCCAGGGGGGCTCTCTCCCACCATGATGCAGAACGGGGTTGGTGGAATGGCGGTGATGGGAAACGGGGGCGTGATGATGGGCGTGGTCGGTAACGGTGCCGGTGGTATGAGTGGTATCACGGATGCGGTGTTACCCCTCAATCTTCTGAAACCCACCATGATGACCACCGAGGGGAGCGGTATGATGGCCATGTCACCGGTGGTCATGGAGGAACAGGAGGAGCTAGAACCAATTGGACCAAGGTAGGAGCAGAATAGAAGACTACATCAGTCATAAGAATAATAATAGGTCCATTTATATAGCTCACCTACTACAGTCAAACCTGTCTATAAAGACCACCCAAGGGAAACACAAAAAGTGGTCTTTATAAACAGGTGGTCTTTGTAGACAGGTTCCTTTAGTACATGTTGCAATGAGAAACCATTTTAAAGGGACACAAAACGTGTGGTCTTTGTAGACAGGCGGTCACTAAAGCAGGTTTGACTGTATATGAATATACTCTACCAAACTTGATACAAAGTATCATATTAATACCTTGGCTGTAGCTTAGATGCCACAATTAGGTGTGAAATTTGATTCACCAGGGTGGAAAGTGGCAAGTGTAGATTAATGTCTCAAGACTCAAACTGCAAACCATGTGATCCACAGTCCAGTGACGTCCGTCAGACAACTTTACAGACACACAATAGTATAGTATGCATAATATGTTTGACTACTGCGCACTTTTATGTAGATGAAGGTCGCTTTTATCTATAAATGACACATTTGTACATGGTCTTTGCCCTTCATAGCTGCCCGACCCCAACCTGTGATGGATCTGGCAATGTCGACGGCTCCTCACCAGATCACCGTAGCATCTCTGGCTGCCCACTAGCTGCTCAAGCCATGAAGAAAGCAAGGCTCAACGGGGAAGACATCACCTCGCTCTCTCACAAAAATGTCAAAGGTATGTTCATGACTACTCTATTTAAAGGGATTAGGTATCTTTCTCTCAGATTCTAAACAAAATCCTGGATTTATCTCATGCTGCAATCATAATTATAAACCTTTAGATAAGTCAGGAATCCCATGACTTTTAAAAGCTGATCGCCAGTCTGATTATCAAGATATTTATGATTGGAAATCGAAATTAAATATCGTGTTTTCCTAACAGTTTTTATAACACTACAGTCTATTGGGGAAAATAAGTACCGTATGGTAAAACCGGTCACACCAAGATTTTTACTTTTTTGAGGCACTTCGTGATCATTTTGAAGCGCAATTTTTTTTAGGGCTGCAATATTACACCATATCACAGACACTGATAACAAGTAAGGCCAAGCATCTCAGATTTAACATCGTTAACGATGCCTTTAATGATTTGTCCATTTAGGAGTTGAGAATGACGAGGAGCTCTGGAACTTGGACATTGAGATCAACGAGCTCCAGTCGAGCAACTGTCAGATGGAGGCTCAGATGAGACGACTCAAGACACAGATCACTACCATGGAGACAAAACTACGCCAGGCGGAGCAGGAGCACCGCGCCATGGAGGAGAAGCACCGCTCGCTGACCGTTCAGCTGGACGGACTACGCAACACCCTCATCAGGCATCTATCGGACGTCAAGAGTGTGGCCATGAGCAGTAGTCGTGAGGCCAGCCTGCTTGGTCCGAGCTATGAGCGTATGGAACAGTTCCTGGTGAGTCTCAAAGAACTGGATAACGATGCCAAGGACGCGGGTGATGACCAATGGGGGCTTGTCCGGACGGGAGTCGGCAGCGGCCTCTTCGTTTCAGTCGGCGACCCCGCCCCCTTCGTTAGGCTCGTCGTCCCCGCGGCTGGAGTCGGTGGAGAATACGCCTCTCACGCCCCCTCCGCAACCAGTCGACCTGACACCCCCGTCGCTGAGTAATGGTATCATCCACCATTCAGAGCAGCCTATGTCGACACCAGGGGTGGTTCGAACCAACGTGGTGCCGGTCACATGAAGGACTTTAATATGACTTGCACTCCCTCAGAATGTTATGGGGACTAACACCCCCATTTGAAGACAGTGGAGTACCTCCAAGAGTTGTGCATCCGATGCTGGAATGGGTTCTACCATTTTTTATATGAGTGAAGACACTTCTTGCAAGAGGGGTGATTTTATTCCATGTATATACTCTGCCTGTAGACCCCTCTAAGGGGCATTATAGGTTAATTTATTGAATGTACTATATGCAGCAGTGTAAATAGTTAGTATTGTCAGTTAAACTGACAATAAGTTGAAATGCCATTACCTTGATCCAGAAATAGGTTCTTAAGAATTTCTCTTTCTTTTCATTCTTGTTTTATCCCCCAAGTTTACGCTCTTCAAGTTGTAAATACTTTCCTACACTTAAGGGTTTTAGGAAAGGCATGTTGCTCTTTAGACGTGGATTGAGCGAATGAAGGATCTCTGTTTCCTTCCCAATGAATTAACTTGAAAGCTGTTTCATTGTAATCATCTCAATCTGTATGGAAAATGAAATCAATTATCAGCATTCACAGAATTTATGTTAAGGACAGCAGGATGTGCTAATCATGTAGCATGACTTTAAAAAGAAAATGATGATACTTAAAGTAATTTAGGTTTCATAGAGTTGCATAAGGTAATCTCTTGAATTTCCAGAAATAAACACCCAAGATAGAATGAATTATTCATGGATGAAAATTAATCTTAGCTCATGCCAAAATGAGCGCGGAAA
>JAVYIG010010669.1:0-67225 GCA_035222895.1 Strongylocentrotus droebachiensis | reverse complement strand
GTAATTAGTTTGTAATTTTGGAAAGAGACGATGAAAATAAATAAATAATTAAATCAAAATAAATCAATTATTTGTAGACTCAAATTTTCAGGATCTTGCCATCCTTCTTGTCAGAGGAAAGTCAAATCAGCTCTGAATCCTAGTGATATCTCAACAATCATGCGATCATGCGACACTCTACACTTTGAAGCTGATTTTGTGTTTATAGTGCCGGATCTAGGCCCCCCCCCCCCCCCCATTGGCAGTACGAAAAGAAAAAAATGGGAGAAGGAAAAAAATAGGGAAAAAAGAAATGAGAAGAGAAAAAAGGAGAAAAGAAAGAGAGAGAGAGAAAAAAAGAAGAGTGAAGTCGGGTGAGAATGGGAGAAAGACAAGGAAATGGCACTAAGTCAGATCGAGTCAGGAAAGACTGGGAGGGGGGGGGGGGGTATGCGCGTGTGAAATGCGCACACATGGAGGGGGGGGGGGGGGGGGGGGAAGAGGAGGGCAGCTAATTTAAAAAAAATCTAAGCATGCGCTTGTTTTAATGATAAGCCGTAATGCTTAAAACAGTAAGTGTAAAAACTTCCGGCCCCTCCAAAGATCGATACGAGAATGGTAATCGGGAAATTTTAGGGTTGTAGAACCAGGCCTGAAAATTCCCATTTTTTTATGAATATTTTGTTTTTCTTCCCGATTTTACCCCTATTTTTTATGCTTCCGTTACGAAGTAGCCGGAGGTATTATGTTTTCGGGTTGTCCGTCCGTCCGTACATCTGTACGTCCCGTTTCGTGATCGCGTTATCTGAAGAACCGATTGATGGATTCCTACCAAACTTTGGTCATGTATGTATCTTGCAGAGCCGATGAACTGATTAGATTTTGGGGTCACAAGGTCAAAGGTCACAGGGCTCATTATGTATGCAAAAACAGCTCGTGATCGCGTTATCTCAAGAACCGATTGATGGATTCCTGCCAAACTTTAGTCATGTATGTATCTTGCAGAGCCAATGAACTGATTAGATTTTGGGGTCACGAGGTCAAAGGTCAAAGGTCACAGGGCTCATTATGTATGCAAAAACAGCTCGTGATCGCGTTATCTCAAGAACCGATTGATGGATTCCTGCCAAACTTAGCTCATGTATGTTACTTGCAGAGCCGATGAACTGATTAGATTTTGGGGTCACGAGGTCAAAGGGCAAAGGTCACAGCGCACATTATGTATGCAAAAACAGCTCGTGATCGCGTCATCTCAAGAACCGATGGATGGATTCCTGCCAAACTTATGTCATGTATGTTACTTGCAGAGCTGATGAACTGATTTGATTTTGGGATCATGAGGTCAAGGTCAAAGGTCATGCGGCTCATTATGTATGCGAAAATAGCTTGTGATCGTATTCTCATTAGAACAGATTGATGGATTCCTACCAAACTTAGATCATTTATGTATCTTGCAGAGCCAATGAACTGAGTAGATTCTTGGTTCATAAGGTCAAAGGTCATGGGCTCATTATGTATGCTAAAATAGCTTGTGAACTCATTCTCATTAGAACTGACAGATGGATTACTATTTAACTCAGGACATCTTGCAGAGCCAATGAACTAAGTAGATTTTAGGGTCATGAGGTCAAAGATCAAAGGGTCATATATGTATATGAGAAATTGCTTGTAGGCCTAATCACGATATTCTGAGAACCTGTTAATGGATTACAATTGAACTTGAATTTGAAAAATTTCTTCTGTTTTGGTTTGTAAAATTGCTCTATGACGGAGGCATCATTTTCGACTGTGCGCAGTCGAATTCCATCTAGTTTCCTTATGTTTCCCGATTTTCTTACTCAAAAGAGGGGAATATGTTGTAAGATGCCATAGGGACTTTCTTTGTGTTAGTGTTAGCTATACAAATAACGTCATTATTATTGTAATTTTTTTTTTACTCACCCCTGAGAACTTCCCTGGAAGGGGTTCAGGGGGTTTTACCTTTTAACTGACAAAACTGACAACGGACAAAACCACACTATCAAATAAGTAGGTTATATAATTAATATCAACAATTTAAAAGAGATAATCATCACAAAATCAACTTGAAAAAAGTCCTGACTTCCCCTTTCGTACAATATGCTCTACTGTTTCACACAAATCGGTAGAGTGCATGTGCATATCCTTGACGGGCTTAATTTTCCACGTTATATTGATTTTCTTCTGATTTCCTTTTGATTTCACTTGTAATAATATTTATAATAATATTTAGCTTTTATATAGCGCTTATCACAAATGTCTCTAAGCGCTTTATAATATATCATTACCCCGGTCATTGGATTCAGTGCTTGCCCGCACACACTGTGTGCACAATCTCCACTCCCTGGGGAGCATTCCAGCTAGGTGTTACTTGACGCTCAAAAACTGTTTGACCAACAATGACGGTCGCATCATACCGGGTACCCATTTAACACCTGGATGGAGAGTAGCAAGTGCAGATTAATATCTTGCCAAAGGTTATTTGATTTGATTTGTTTTATTGGTTTCTGCATTTTTTTCTTTTTTTCATCATACATTTTCATGAACATAATATGGTTTGATACAATATTTTAAGTGTACAATATTTTAAGTGTATATAATTTCATACAGATAATATACAAAATTAAACTAATATATTGAACACATAATTAACATACATTAGATGCAGGAGGGCTACAAAAATAAGCAAAGTAGCTTGACGTGCCCGCAGCCCTCAACTTAGATACAACAATAAAAGGAGCGTTGGTAATAATACAATAAATCTCATACATCTGCTGATTGAATGCAGGCTCATTCATGAATGGCTAAACGATGCTACATGTAGGTCATGGACGAATACACATCATTGTTGAATATACAGTCAATGTACGCACGAACATGAATACGTGTCGGGATTCGAACCCTCGACTTTCGCATCTCCAGTCAACGCCTTAAACCACTCGACTACGACACTCCCACAGTTTATACCACAGCACTTTATCTGAATGACATCCCAGTATTGAAGAACGTACCAAGAAATAGTACTTTTCTTAATAAATTCCTTTAAAAAAAATATATTTTACCTAAAAAAGATATCACTCTTCAGTGAAGTTCCTCTGCTCGAGAAATCAGTGTAAAATTACACTGCATGCAGCCAAAATACTAAATAATAGCTATACTGATGCCATCCATTCTGTGTGCCTGGTCTTGGTCTTGTACAGTACCTGCCTGTTCTTGGTGACGGACCTTTGGTCTTGAAATCGATCTACGTGGTCTTGGTCTTTGTTTTGAGATGCCTGGTCTTGCATGAATACAATACTGATATTACAAACTTATTATGATGTCCAGTCTGAAAGAATAAGAATTTCATTTCATTGTATAAGTGAAGAGTAAAGGTCCCATAAATGATCCTTGTGGCACACTCCTGATCGCAGAGTCCAATCAATGAATGAAAATATTGATATCGTATATTTTAGTAGTTATTACATTTACCTGTGCTACAATGTTTGCTTATCACTATTTGTTCTTACAGTGGCATTAATTATTGTGAGATATTGACAAATGTTTTGTTTTCAAAATTCCATTTTAGAATACATTAAGTATGAACATCATTTTTTTCCTTTTATACACAATTAAACTGACAAAAATGGGAAAATGGTAAATGACCATTACTCCTAAATTTGATATTAATACTGATGTATATTGGTAACCTTTTGAATAGATGCAATAGACTGAACGTTAAGCTGATTGACTTGGCCTTTTATATAAATATTCTCTTCATGATGCTTTATCGATAAAGTAAATAGTTGGATGATAAGAATACTGTATATTTTCCTCCCCAGATATAGAGTTGGACAATGGACAGGACAAGCTACATCCACATATAACAGAATACACTGGAGAGAAGTCCCATCTGTGTTTACATTGCAGTAAGACATTTACTGATGAGAATACTCTTATGCTACATCAGAAAACACACCAGGGCGAGTATGAGCTTACTCACCACCTTTATAGATCACATACTGGAGAGAAACCTTTCAAGTGTTCCCAGTTTGATGAGGGTGTTTCTCAAAGAAGTACCCTCATTAATCATTTAAGTACAGACAGTGGAGAAAAGCCTCATCAGTGTCCATATTGTAATAAGGGATTTTCTCAAAAGAATAAGCTTACCAGGCACCTTAGAACACATACAGGAGAGAAACCCTTTAAGTGTTCCCATTGTGATAAAGAATTTTCTCGAAAGAGTCATCTTACTAGCCACCTTAGAACACATACAGGAGAGAAACCCTTTAAGTGTTCCCAGTGTGATAAGTTTTTTTCTGATAAGTATGTGCTTACTAACCACCTTAGAACGCATACAGGAGAGAAACCCTTTAATTGTTCCCAGTGTGATAAGGCTTTTTCTCAAAGGAATCATCTTACTACCCACGTTAGAAAACATAGAGGAGAGAAACCCTTTAAGTGTTCCCTGTGTGATAAGGATTTTTCTCAACAGAATCATCTTACTAGCCACCTTAGAACACATACAGGAGAGAAACCCTTTAAGTGTTCCCATTGTGAAAAGGGATTTTCTTGCCAAAGTAATCTTAACTGGCATGTAAGGACACATACAGGAGAGAAACCCTTTAAGTGTTCCCAGTGTGATAAGTTTTTTTCTGATAAGTATGTGCTTACTAGGCACCTTAGAACACATACAGGAGAGAAACCCTTTAAGTGTTCCCTGTGTGATAAGGATTTTTCTCAACAGAATCATCTTACTAGCCACCTTGGAACACATACAGGAGAGAAACCCTTTAAGTGTTCCCATTGTGAAAAGGGATTTTCTTGCCAAAGTAATCTTAACTGGCATGTAAGGACACATACAGGAGAGACACCTTTTAAGTGTTCCCATTGTGATACGGGTTTTTCTCAAAAGACTACTCTTATTAATCATTTAAGAACACACAGTGGAGAAAGCCTCATCGATGCTCCTATTCATGTCATGGTTGATTTTCTTACCAAAGTAAACTTACCTGTCATGTAAGGACACATACAGGAGAAAAGCCTCATCGATATCAGTATTGTGATAAATGATTTTCTCAAAAAAATGTGCTTACCGGTACTAGCCACCTTAGAACACATGTAAACAGGAGAGAAAGTGAGCTTACAAGGCATCTAAGAACACACAAAAACCCTATAAATGTTAAGATTGTATTAAGATATTTATTGTAACAGTAATCTTAATAGTCGTCTGAAAATACATACTGGAGAAAAGCCATTTAAATGTTTACTTTTAGTCCAGGCATTTTTTTATATGACCTCCCACTAATTGCAACAGAAAGTCTGTCAACTGTTTTATACCCAGAAAAATCTACACTTGAAAAATGGCCACCATATACCTGATATTTCCCAATATCTTCGCTTCTAAATGACTTAGGGGTTTGATTTTCACTACTAAATATAAATTTTATGGGCCTATGAATCAAATGAAACATATTTCAATGAGCTAAACCTGACCAAAAAGCCTACCGTAATTAACGGTGTATAAACTGCCCTCGTGTTTTAACCGCACCCCTCTTTTTCGCCCTAAAAAAAAAAAAAAAAAAAAAAAAAAAAAAAACACGCGGGAAGGCCTTTCATTTAACTGCGAGGTGCAGCTAAATGTGTAAGATCATTAATGTATATCAAAAAACAGTAGAGGACCTAGGATAGAACCTTGTGGTACGCCGTGTAATAGAAGAAAAATTGGAGGACTTATTATTATAAACTACATACCGGGTACCGGTACTCTTATTTTGTGCATCCGTTTGAATTGTTCATCGTTGCGGTACAATTCCTTTACCGGTATTGAGATCTATCAGAAAGATTACTTTCAAACCAAGATGACAGACAAATTTGAGTGTTGTTCTAGTTTCTGAGTGGTGAGTCAACACACCGATTACTGAGCTGGGAGACATTACTTTTTTTTGTTGGGGGGGGGGGGGTGTACCGTGTATAAACCGCACCCCCTACTTTGAATTTTTTTTCGGCGACAAAAAGGTGCGGTTTATACACTGTTAATTACGGTAAATGGTAGGCATTTTCCAAATTGGCTGCCTTAAACTTGATATTTCCCAATTTTTCTGCTTCTTGATGACTAAGGGATGAGATTTTAGCGCTAACCAGTCAAAAATACTATGGCATACTGTATGCCTGATGGACGACGTACTTGCCGATCCTCTACAGTTGCCACATGCAGCTGAACACTATGTCGTGCTTCTTGTACATGTATGTGCACTTCAGACTGCTGCAGTCTGTTTGGCTGTTTCATCTTTAGGCGCTCTTCCAGAGCTAGCTGTTGTCAAGTCTGTCTCCACGGGCTTGAGTCCTCCCATATCTGTTTCATTTACCTTCGCCTTGAAATACAAGTTTATATGAAAGTTGTAATCCTCACTTAGCGGTATATAAATTCCAAGATAGTAAAAGTAATCTGATAAGGCCCTATAATCAGACAATATTACTTTTTCTCAGCATTTACCTTCAACCCTAAAAAATAATGTTTATAAACAAGGCTAAAATATCGAAGCCTCTCCTAAGATTTAATTCAACGGCAGACAGATATATAATGCGTATTGACCAACTCTAATTTCACTCCCGTCTATATCAATTACTCTTATCAAAGTACTTTGTTTCACCATAAAACTAACAACTTCAGCCTCAATCTAAAAAAAAAAGATAGGGCGACAGCCCTGTCTCACACCTCTTGTATCTGAAATGGTTGTGACGAATAGCCATTAATCGAAACACAACTGGAAATATTTGTGGACATAAAATCCATCCAGGCAATAAATCAAACGCTTTTTTTCAAATTTGATTGAAGGGTAAACCTGGCACACAATTCTTCTTACAATATTCAATAACATCTATTAATAATCTGGTATTTTCACCAGTGTCTCTCTTTTTTATGAACCCCGTCTGGTCACAACTTATGATTGATTTCAAAACATGTTTGAGCCTATTGTCAAGAATTTTCGCTAAAATGATAAAGATATAGACCACCAGTTCTTTAGATTTAATTGATTTTTATCTTTTGGTGGAAGAAGGGTTATTATTTATCTTTTCGTGGACATAATTAGCCCTATGGAGAAGCAAAGTTCTTAAAAATAAACACTCATTACAGACCTTGCATAAGATATCTATGATAGCGTACCAGAAAATCCGATAAAAAAAATGTCGGACAGGCCGTCTAAACCTGGTGATTTGTCACATGTCGTAGGTTGAATCGCTTCTAAACATTCTTGTTCGGTGACAGTCTCTCGAGTTCGTATCATAACATATCATATATATCAGAAAAAAAAATCTTCTGTTATTTAAAGCTTCTTTTATCTGGTGCAGAGTCTAATTCATTCATTTTTAACTTGACATATTCCCATACACTCCATAGGCCTACATTCACACTCGCATTTTCTTGTAGAGTAGTTACTAATAATTGTGTGCTTGCATCGCTATTAAGGTGTTCAGTTTCCAGAAAAGTGGACCTCTCCTTTTGACTGTGCGATTTATATTGATACTGATGGCTGAGTGATCAGTGCGATAGCCATATTGAACATCACAGTCTTCTACATATGCCTTTTACCACCTTTCTGTAAATATGTTGAAAAATTGATATATTGTGTTTTACTCAGGGTAAGACCTTTATGCTATCGGTGAATGGCCTTGCCAACCCTGACAAAAATTAGAATAAAAATAATAATTTGAATTTTTACCCTTGGTCCTATTATTAATTTACCAAACCTTCCAAATCTCTTGCCAGTATCTGGTTAATAAGTACAACCTACGTGTATGTATTGTTAAAAAATATAAATATGCACCAATACGACGTTACTCATCATACTTGATTGTACCCCATTTTTTTGCGAATAATATTTTATCTCCCTTATTGAGATTTTCACCCCACAAGAAGAAAAAAATACATTTGAGAGGTGAGACGTCAGTGTTGAGTAGTTGAGAATTGCAATGAACATTGATTTCGCAGAATACGACTGGTTGTTGTTTTCCCGCATGTGTAGCAAAGCGAGACTATGGGTGCCATTATTAAAAACTAGCACGTGAAAGAACCTCTATACAGGTTATGGATCATAGTATGTCTGTACTTCTTCGAATCTATATCCCGCATTCGTCGAACATCCTTTTCCACACTCAGGTAATACGCAAAGTAACACAGGTACACCCCACAGTCATCCGAGTTGTGCTGACGTGGAGTCGGTACTACCATCATTTGACAGTCAAATGACAAGCCATATTTCTCTTTCCATAGGCTTCTTACAACTTGCACTGCCAGAACAATCTCTGTGGCATTGTCACCTTGAAGCGAATCAAGCGATACCACCATCTTCTCCTTCGGGTTAATGGCGATTAGGTACCAGTGGACACCTGTGTTTACTGGAAAGAGCAACCAGTCGCATTCTGCGAGATCAATGAGCCTTGCCATTCTGCGCAGTGACGTCTCGCCTCTCGAATTTACTTGTTGGTACCATTGGCTGAAGAAAGGGTATATTCTTGGTTGACCATCGTCATTCCTCGACTTCAAATCTATCATCTCAAGGAAGCCGTTTATGATGACATCATTCAACCAGTTTCTGCCAAGCAGTGTCTGCATATCCCTGTACTTTATGGCAATTTTATTTACTTGCCTCATGACAGCATTTGGTTTCTTTCGGCAGTTCAATTTGATTGCCTCTATGACGTCATCTCTCACCGCAGACTCTTTTCTTTTTTTACATTTACGTCGCTGTCGTTTCTTGTGATCCGCTCTCTCAGTCGGGGTTGTGGTATGAAAGAACTGCTGTTCTGATGTCGAGAACTCTGTTCCACTACCTGGAACTGGTATCTGACGGTTGGTTGAATCTCCTGTGTCCGGTCGTACTACTGCCATGCGTTCGTAGATGATCATGTAGCACTGATCATAGACTGCAGATATGTCTTCAGGTCGTGCTGTTTCTATGATATAGTCATCACAAATTATCCACCCACTCTCTGCTGCGGGTTCTCTCACCATCGTTACATAGTGCCCTTGGTCACACGTGTCTCCTTTGTGTACAACTACCGACTTTAACTGGAAAAGGCACGTCTTCTCGGTATTACCAGCTCCTCCAGAATAGGTCATGACTATCTCATCAGGGGGTTCCACCGGTGCCAGCATTTTTCCTCGTCCCTGATTCCTCTGCATGACAACCATCAGAAACTGAGGGACAGTCTTCATCTCCTTCTGTGTTACCCGTAGACCAATATTATGGCACTTGTCACACAGTGTTCCCCCTTCTATGAGATCAGGATACCTCGTAACTCTGTCCACCTCGTTCTGCAAACTGATATTGTCCCAGTCATGCAGTACCGGTACAATGATTTCTGTGAACTCATGTCTCCTACTTAATGTTCTTTCGTATTAAGTCCGATATTTGACATCATAGGCCCAACATGCTGCGATATTAACTCATGTGCGTCATTTTGCCGCCCATAAATGAGTTCTTTGTGTCTGGTTGCTGGCAGGCAGAGTACTCGCGAAAGCATTTCGATGTCCTCCTCTAGGATGACGTCATTAGTCTTGTATTTCCGGAGGAATTGGATGATTTCCATGTGCTGGCGATTCGTCCACGATTCATCGGGTGCATGTATGAGAGCATCTGCAGCGTTTGTTGAAATCAGTGATTGTATAATTGCATTGAGCCAACAGTTGCTTTGGAAATTTGAAAGGGGGCGATAACGCTGTGTTCCATGACTCGTCCTTGTTTGCCTCTTTCTCCGTGTCTGGATGTCATCATATTTTCCCTTGTCAAGGTCAGGTATTGAATGGAAAGAACGTTTTAGCTGCTCGTAGTCCTTTCTTTCACATTCTTTCCTCTTCTTTGGGGGTATGTCGTCGCCCTCGCTCCTTGAGGTACCTCTTCGTTTGTTATGCTTCGTCCCCTCATCATTTCTGGCACCTGACTTGGTTCTCGTGGGCTTGGTGGCTGGTACGTCATGATCATCTCCTTTGTCAAGGTCAGGTACTGAATGAATAGAACGTTTTCGCTTCTCGTAGTCCTTCCTTTTGTAGTCTTTCCTCTCCTTTGGGGGGATGTCTTCGCCCTCGCTCCTTGAGGTACCTCTTCGTTTATTATGCTTCTTCCCCTCATCATTTCTGTCACCTGACTTGGTTCTCGCGGGTTTGGTGACTGGAACGTCATGATCATCTCCTTTGTCAAGGTCAGGTACTGAATGGGAAGAACGTTTTCGCTTCTCGTAGTCCTTCCTTTTGTAGTCTTTCCTCTCCTTTGGGGGGATGTCGTCGCACTCGCTCCTTGAGGTACCTCTTCGTTTATTATGCTTCTTCCCCTCATCATTTCTGTCACCTGACTTGGTTCTCGCGGGTTTGGTGACTGGAACGTCAGCATCGTCTCCTTTGTCAAGGTCAGGTACTGAATGGGAAGAACGTTTTCGCTGCTCGTAGTCCTTCCTTTCATATTCTTTCCTCTTTGGAGGAGTGTCGTCGCCCTCGCTCATTTGCGTACCTTTTCGTTTGTTAAACTTCGTCCCCTCATCATTTCTGGCACCTGACTTGGTTCTCGCTGGTTTGGTGACTGGTATGGGCTTAGTCGGGGTCTGCTGATATTTTCCATGTTTTTTGTCTCGCAGATGATCAGGTTCGCGAACCTTTTTTGTCCCATGATTCTTCGATTAGATGTGTCTTCTTTCCCCTAGCTCTCTTTGTCTTCTTAACTGCATCTCTGAGAGCGAGAGTCTGAGCCGCCTTTGTAGTCTCCCTCAACTTCTCTGAGAAAACGTCGACACGATTCCGTGATTTTCCCTGGAGAATCACCGTTTTAAGCTGATTGAAACGTCCCTCCTGCACACTGGTTGTTTTAGATGGTGACCTTATTCCTGGAGTTAATTTGTGTCTCTCATATGGGGCCGAGCTACCATGTCTACCAAGGTCTCCAAGCATAATGGCAGACCAGAGCGGGAGTGTAGGCAACAGGAGCCTCTGTATGTCTTCCAGAAATCTGGGTCCATATCTTCCGTTGTCTTCCATTGTGTTATCACCCTGTGTAATGCTCAGCTTCGCACGCTCAATGATTCTTTTAGCCCAGCTCCTGAAGTGCGAGCCTTCGGCGAGATGAAAAAACTCTTCTTCAGTTTTGTTCATTAAGGAAATTCCATCTTCACTGGCCTCTGTACTTGCTTCGTACACATGATCATCTTTCAGTTTGTCTTTACTTTCCTTCGAAAGATCATTGATCCTTTGATGCATTCTCTCACTCGCTTCAATCACTTCTGGTGTTAGTTTTCTGCCTTGCAATACCACAGCCATGTCGAATAGGGCTTCTTCAACTTCATCTAGGGAACATGCATTGAGGATAGTGCTGAAGGAGTACAATCCGTACTCCATATTTCCTGGATAGTACTTCTTGCATGATTTCTTTGCATCCCTCATCACATGGAAGGCACAGGCATGGGGGATCATCTTTTGCTCTATGTCATTATCCAGTCCATTGCCAGACACGATACGCCAGCAGCGATCCAGGAACTCCTTGACAGACTCATTGTTGAATTCGGCCAGTAGTGCAACAATGAAAGCCATGGCTCTATCCATATTCATTTGACAGGGAATAGAAACCCCTTGATGCCCAAACAGAAGCTTCTCACATCGTCTGAATTCAGCTATCCAGAAGCGTATGACGGTTGCAGTGTGGACTGTGCTGAGCATACCCATGATAGGTATGGGGGATTCTCCTTCTACAGTGTTCCTTATGCACACCTCATAGTAGAGGTACCTTTTCTTCCCTGCCGAGCGCACAACGTTGCCGGTTGCGTCTATTACGGCCACATCCTTCTTGCAAAGGTCATGCCACAACCGTACACCTTCCTCGCTCCAGTAAAATACGAAGGAGGGTGATGCCGCTATTAGTTGTATGAAGCCTTTTACTTTCTTGTTCTTTGTCTGAGTCTCCATCTTACTCTTCAATAGGTGGAGACTCGTGAGCTCATCCTTGTCGAGGATTCTTGATGTCCCAGCTTCATGCGACACTTGACGGAGTACCTGTTTGGTTGTCCCAATCCCATCGAAATTTCCAGCCAAGACTACGTGAGCAGGATCCTTTTTTCCAAGTCGTCTGAGGTATTCATTGAATGGCTTTTGGCCATGGCTGAAGATTCCTTTCAAATGCTCTCTCTCAGTCCCACGAATAGGTCTTGCACGTTGCTCCCCTAAATGGTGCATTACGACGTCGTGACTATACGTAACTCTAGCATTAAACTTCCCGTCCATGGTCAGTTTGGCAGTGATGGGGCAATCTTCGAACTTGCAGTAAAGATCTGCATTCAGTATTGATTTGCCACGATGGAATCTTTGTTTGGGTGTGCTCACATGGTGACGTCTTATCATTAAGACACAATACGGATTTGATTGTTTTATCCCTTTAATGAATGGCTCGTGCCACTGTCCCTTCTTGAAGTACCTCGTCCTTACAGTTTTACACATTTTCGTCCACTGTTCTTTGCGTATGCAAAAGGTTGCCTTTCTCTGAATGCGAAACTCTTTTACTACACTATCACCTACCCCTTCTCCAATGCAAGCACCTATAGTGGCTTTGTCAATCGGCACACTTTTAAGGAATGATCCCAGTGATGTGTCTGATTTACCATCATCTATATCTTCATGGAAAGTAGAACTTTTATTACTGTCATCCTCATCCTCACTTCTGTCACCCTCATCGAGGACTTCTTCGTCGAACCTAGTCGTCTCGTCTTGACCATCATCTATATCCTCATGAAAGGTTGAACTTTCACTACTGTCATCCTCATCCTCACTTCTGTCACCCTCATCGAGGACTTCTTCGTCGAACCTAGTCGTCTCGTCTTGACCATCATCTATATCCTCATGAAAGGTTGAACTTTCACTACTGTCATCCTCATCCTCACTTCTGTCACCCTCATCGAGGACTTCTTCGCTGAACCTAGTCGTCTCGTCTTGACCATCATCTACATCCTCAAGAAAGGTTGAACTTTTACTACTGTCATCCTCATCCTTACTTTTTTCACTCTCATCGAGGACCTCTTCGTCGAACCTAGTCGTCTCGTCTTGACCATCATCTATATCCTCATGAAAGGTTGAACTTTCACTACAGTCATCCTCATCCTCACTTCTGTCACTCTCATCAAGGACTTTTTCGTTGAACCTAGTCGTCTCATCTTGACCATCATCTACATCATGAAAGGTTGAACTTTTACTACTGTCATCCTCATCCTTACTTCTTTCACTCTCATCGAGGACCTCTTCGTCGAACCTAGTCGTCTCGTCTTGACCATCATCTATATCCTCATGAAAGGTTGAACTTTCACTACTGTCATCCTCATCCTCACTTCTGTCACTCTCATCGAGGACTTCTTCGTCGAACCTAGTCGTTTCATCTTGACCATCATCTATATCCTCATGAAAGGTTGAACTTTTACTACTTTCATCCTCATCCTTACTTCTGTCACTCTCGAGGACTTCTTCGTCGAACCTAGCAGTCTCATCTTGACCATCATCTATATATTCATGGAAGGTTGAATTGTTCGTACTGTCCTGATCGCCCCCGTTATCCTGATCTGCAAGGGTGCATTGGGGCTCATCAGCATTGTCGGGCAACAGGGTCTTCTTTCTTCTAAGCACTTTCTCCCCATCATTGCACCCCCTGAAGCCACAATAAAAATAATATTGATCCATGTCTATGTTAGCGTAGCTCGCTAGATCTATACAGTCAAAGTGGTTCCATTCGTGGCACAATTGACATTCTACCGATGGTCGTATAGCACTGCCTTTCCAAGTTCGCTGGCAAACGCAAATTTTGCTGGTTTCCCAACCCCTTGAAAACCTCTTGGGTTTCAAGTTTCTCCCACTTTTGCGTGTTCTTGGGGTCTTGATCAGTGGTCTTGACTTGGTCTTGATTTGGTCTTGATCAGTGGGTTCATTTTCGATGGACATTCCAACATTCCAATCCTGTTCGGCCTGCGCCTCTACTTCATCAGCTACTTTGTCTTCCATACTGGTCGTCCCATGGTCTTTAACTGTGTATTCATTAATGTTACAATTATTCCATATTCGTTGTGTATGTTCCCTTACCCCACCTCTGTTTTCTCTCCATATGAATTTTAAATACTTACGGTTAGACTCAGTATTAAACCAATTAATTTCCCTCGAAATCGTTCCCCATACAGACGACGCTGTTTCACTCGAAACATTTGTAGATGACAGAATGTACCTGCCGAAAACATTCTTCATCTGCTGATAATCTACTTGTTTTCTCTTTTTCTTGACAATGGGGAGACGATTCTGGCGGCAACGACGTCGAGAAATGCTGGTAACATTCTGTTTAAAAGAAACACAAATTCTTTGTGAAAACTACGGTTGTTAACATGTAAAAGAGACACATTTCAACTGTTCATTGTACGTAAGTGTAAAAAAAAAAACGGAGATATAGAGAAAGCGGGAAATAGTTTTCAGAAAAGAATTACTTTCCAAAAGATGGTGAATCCAGTTTTCATAGTTCACAGAAAAACACAACTTTTTCGTTCGCTATGTTTTTATTTATTTATTCATTTATTTATTATGGTATATAACCTTGTACATGGCACCCTTACTTCTGAATTCAGTGCAATTTACAATGATAATATCAAGTTCGATTGTAACAATAAAAAAGGCGTATCAAAGACATGGAAAATAAAACATACATAACAGGAATCTCATGAAGAAAAAAAATTACAAAGACGAGCTGCTCGAATTGTGACAAACCAATTTGACTATACCATCAGCAGCTCTATTTTATTAAAAGAATTAACTTGGCAACCATTTGAAAAGAGAATGTATTACTTTCTTTGTATTCTGGCATATCAATGCATATATGGGCTTGCTCCTTCAAGATTATCTAATGAAATTGAAATGTATTTTGATAGGCACGGTTTTGACACAAGAAATGCCGATTCGTTGAGGGTTGTTTTAAAATCAGTGTACATCGTCCTAAAAGCGCCTTCTGTGCCCCATAAAAAAAAATTCAATGCGCTTTTATCTAAAACATGATATAGCAAACTAATGGGCACTGTTAGTGCAACCTACAAGAGCGAAGAAACTGTTGGAAATACTTATTTACTTCTCAAAATATGACCATACATGGCACTTTGGGGCCAAAACGTCATTTTTTATGTTTACATTTTGAGCAGGTGCATAGATCTCTATCAGCAATCATTAGGCATTGTTTTACCAATCAGAATTAATTATTAAAATAAATTTGTTTTAAAACTAAATACCCCGCAAGTTGGACACAATTAGATTTGTTGTGACTTTTAACCAAAAATGTGGTGCCTTTTCAATCCAAAAATGTTTGGTAAACTAGTTAGTGTGCAAACTTTTGAAAATAAAATTGTTTGGTAACAGACAGGTTAGAAATAATAGCCGCCATTTTTTTTATTTTTACCAAGGGGGAGAAATGGGACATTATTAATGCAATGAGCAATATCGGTATCGTTTTTTGTGATCGATATAACTAAGTTGATTGTAGTCTGTACGTTGATCCAATATTTTATATATTATAATATGTAATAGAGATGTATGATTTGATAATAATGTATTGAATGTATACAATAGAGAATACTAGTACTACAAAACAAAATATAGAGGGGGGGTTATAACAATATTGATTCATTCAATATAATTGAGATTACTGTATTTTTTACTCTGTATTTGGTTCCAATATGTTATATATTACAATTTGTATGAATTGATATTATGTATTGAATGAATATAATAAAGAATATTACAAAACAAAAAACAAAAGTGTGCATCCCTATGGGAGTCCCATTTCACCCCAAAACTAAGGGTTTGCGAAATTTATGATTACGTGAACATTTAAGCTGTGGGAATTCAATCTATTGCTGCAATATTTACTTAAGTATCTATAGTCTATTACCAAACAAACATATTTTGTTTAGTCCAAATATTTACAGAGTTACATTTTTACATATTTTTGCTCTGGCCTTTATTTCGTCAATGCGCCTCTCCTAATTTTCATACCACGGGGTCCTGACGATCTCAGACTTTTCCCCTGACCCTTCCCAGGCTCACCTTAAAAAAAAAAGTGTTCGAATACCCCCTCTATACCCATTTTTTTTTGCCTTTTTGCCTCTTTTGGGGCCCCCTTTTTTGTTGACCCGGGGGCCAAGGCCCCCTCAGTCCTACCTCCAGGAAAGGAGTCTGAAGTGTAGGTTATGATTGTTCTTTAAGTTAGATTTGGGTTTATGGTTACAGGGTTAGGTATATTGTCTAGGGGAAGGGTTGAAGTAAGGAGTGTGATTGGTGAAAACTGGAATATTTTATGTTGCGTTTACCGTTAACGACAAAACTGAAATCAAAGACACCCGTAAACCCTTAATTACTATTTGTTTTGCTCCAATTCTATTTTAGCCCTTATGACAAGGTTGTAAATGGTAACTATGGTTTGATTTTCATTGTGATTTATGTTTGGCTGAGATTGTACAATACATTTCTGAGAAGATAGAAATTTCCATCGATGAAAATTTGATAAAAATCAATTTTGAACCCCAGTCAAATATAACTGTGACCCTTCCCCTAGACAATACCTAACTCTGTAACCATAAACCCAGATCTAACTTAAAGGAGTAGTCCAGGACAGCGGAATGAAATTAGAATCATTAGAGAGGTGAAAATCCAAGATTCCCAAATATAGCTTTTGAAAAATCTGTAAAAACCAGTGTACACGTATATAAGGATGAACAATTTGGTGGAGTAGGCGGATACATAAGGTGAAAGAGAAAGACCTGAAAGGTTACCATATTGATTAACATCTATGTTTTGTAATATCTGTTAACAACCATTTGCAAATTAATGGTTCAGCTATTTATTGCAAAATAACTAGTAAGTGCAATCGGTCTTAAGCTCTGTAATGTAACAGGTTGACATTTAGGGATGGGAATTATTTCAGATTGTTGCTACTGATATGGTACATTCGATTATTTAAAAGAGGTCAGTAAGTGGTAAATTTAATTCAAAGGCAAATTCTCTAAGAATTCTTACAGGTAAATACCCTACAGTACCAGCTTTAACTAAGCTGGTTTTAAGTTACGCAGTTATGAGTTTTACACTTGTGACGGTTGAACAACAGGACAGTTAAATTGGGCTGGCAAGAAAGCAGGTAAGTTGTTCCTATTGAGTTGTGGGAGGTCTGCTGCTACTGCAGCAAAGTGATCGTTGATATGATCTGCGATCTCCTTTAACCAGGCCTGTCTTTAAAATGCTCAGGTGTGTTACTATCAAGTCCTGGTATACTAACAGGAGAAAATTTCTTCACACTGTTTGTTAAAACTCCAGTTGCCTTGTTCCAAGCTGCTGGGTTATCATTTTTAAGTTACGAACCCTTTCATTGTAATATGAACTCTGTAACCAAGGAGTTTCCTTGCTGTAACTGACTAATTGTCTTTTAAACGAATTTCTTAAATAACGCCATAATGGTTTCATCTTGTGATCAAAAGCCCACTGCCTCTGATTGATAAGATCTTTCATGCACTTTTGCATTTATCCAAGGTTTATCTCTACAATGTCAGTGGCGGATCCAGGGGGGGCGCAACAGGCGTGCGCCCCCATTTTTTTGGAAACCACTCATTGAACGTACATGTTAATATCACAAAATTTTCGGCGGCGCCCCCCTATTTTTCAAATTTTCGGGCTGCGCCCCCCTCTTTTCAAATCCTGGAACCGCCGCTGAATGTAACTGAACTTCTTGAATACTAGGAACATACATATCCAAGTGGAGTTGAATTGTATCTAGAAACTTTAGAAGATTAACAGATGGGTCATTGTTATCATTAATTTCTTCCCAAGTAAAATGAGTTATCCAATTACCAAACACTCGTTTACCACTGTCCGATAATGGACGAACTATTTTTTTTTCTTGATTTGGTTTTGCAGATGAGTTTTACGTTTTGGTATCCAAAGAACACAATAATGGTCTCACATTCCTAGTGGTGAAGCATTAGTAATAAAGATCAGATCAAGAATGTTTTTGTTTTTTAAAATCAATTTATTGATAAAAACATAAATTTTGACAAATTATATAAGTCATCCAATTTTACATGAAACAAATTATGTTTTCTTGAACTTAAGTATTGAATATACACAACGCTTTAGTTTTACAACGATTACAAATCTTTTCTTTTTTTTAAGACACTGAAAATAGATAGTTCGTGAAAAATTAGTTTACGATTTTCTGCTTGAATAGATTGCATATTTTGCATAAGAGATGAGAAAATTGAGACTTCTAAACATTTTTTCCCCCTAAATTATAACATTCAATTAAGATAGAATTATTGAGAAAAAAAAATTACTTTGTAGATTATCTGTACAATGTCATTAAATCTTAACCAAAATAGTTTTGTTTGTTTACAATTTACAAATAAATTAATACTGTCGTGTATTTCTCCGTCAAAAGAGCGTAATGGATAATTACTTTTTTTAATATTTTTTTTTAATTTGTTTTATTGAATCGATCGAATCATGATATATACAAACAATTATGAATGATTGGACGACAATTACAAAAAGAATCAAACTATAAACGTTAAGGAAAAAAGAGAGAGAAAAAAAAAGAAACAGCAAACAAATCATGTGCTAAACATTTGCAATAACTGCAGCTAACCCACTCTGGCAGGAAAGTTATTTTCTTTTACTTATCTTTACAAATCAAATTATGTGTTTAACTTTCATATCGTGGAAAATGAGCTATCAAAACTCTGAATCGGCATGCACGTCGCCTGCGAAGTAATCTCCAAAATTCTATGTTAATTTTTCCGATTTTTTTTTTTTGATTAACCAAATTTATGCATGAAATTAGACTTTTTGTTCTAAATCACTCAATAAAGCTCGAAATATGCAAATTTTTGGTCTAAATACTCTTTGTAGTATTTTTAACAAATATACTAAAAAAAAATCAGTGTCAAAAATAATTTATTATGTATTACGTTGTTTTTGGATTTCCTATGTATTTCTTTGTTTTTCGACCTTTTTATTTGTAATATTTTTTTTTTCTATGACTTTTGTTGCCAAACTTCTGCGATCATAAATAGCATCAAATCAATAGATTTAACCTGTGAAAGCAAAAGTAATCATACCTTTATAAATTTTAGATAAAAACACAATTTGTATTGAAATTGTACATGAAATCGCAGGGCGTCGCGAATTTCGTCTCAAAAGTTGCGCGAGATGTGAAAAAATACCGTCATGAAATTCCGGCGCGACATGTTTTTGCGTTAAAACTTTATCGCGAAAAATGGCCAGGATGGGGGGGGGGGGGGGGGGGGGGGGGGGGGGAGGGGGGCTAATTTACCCCCCCCCCCCCAATGGGCCAGATAGGGTTAAATATTCCAGATACTAGTACACATTTACTCTTCCGACAAATGCTCCAACAAGGCGATAGCCACAATGGGTCTCGCCCACTTCGCGATTAATAATTCACAATAAATTATTCTGATTATTAGTACGGCCGACAATACCAATAAAGATTTATCTGAAACTTAGGAGGCGCGAAATTACTCTGAAACTTAGGGGGAGATTTTTTGTTTTATAGGCCTATCCTGTTCGTGAGGATTCCAAAAAGCGCTTTAAATGTCCCGTTTTCAGGTCAATATATCGCGAAAAAATTCAGCTCGCGCTTTGCGCTCGCATTATCTGTTTAATGAGATACATATCCTGTTCATGAGGATTACAAAAAGCGCTTAAAATGTCCCGCTTCAGGTTAATATATCCCCCCAAAAAATGCTCGCACATCGCGCTCGCATTAGGCCTATTAAATGAGATACATAATCATGTTCATGAAGTTACAAATGAAGCTCAAAGGTGCTTAAAATTCACTGTCTTTAGTACTACCCCCCCCCCCCTCCCCACACACACACACAGCTTTTAGCTCTTCGAGCAGCCGATCAGGGAAAATATGGAAGGTACTTTTTTCCGGCCCCCCTATTGGAAAATGCTGGATCCGCCCCTGTAACAGTGACCGCTCCTTTTTTCACTCGAAAAAGGGGTATTCTCTCGTCTAACTAGGCCTACTTGATAGAGTTGAATTTAACTCCTCTTTGAGTGCTTTTCCACTCGTTTGCATTTAGAGACTAAGAGGGGAACCATCATCACATAATGTCAATAATTATACAGACATGATAAAAAAAAATATGAACGAATTCCCAGTTAGGCCTATAACATTCGAGCGCAAAGGGCGAGCTTAAATTGTCTCACCTGATAATAAAGCAAGCAATTGGCTTGTAGATTTCAAGGAATTCCTGTCTAACCTATATGTTTATAATCATGATGGCAGAATGAGCTAAATCAATAAATTACAATCTCATTCATTGTTACCGGATCCCTTTAAGCCCATTGCCTCTTATTACTTTTTAAAATTCCTTCTAAAACTGATGATAACCACCCTCAACAAAACAAAACAAAAATCAATTTGAGCGCGAGGCTTTTGCCCGCAGTTTTAATTAGGCCCCATTAGGGGGGGGGGGGGTAACTGCCGCCAATGCACATCAGGATCGAGGGGAATTAACCCTTCAGAGAAATTTGGCTTTAATGAATGGAGAAAAACCAGAGAAACATATCGGTAAAAGTTTCAGAAAAATCAGGCAATCAATAAGAGAGATATGAATTTGTAAAATTTGAGATCACTCATGATATGGAGATCCTCCAATTAGCAATGCGACCATGATGTGTGAGGTAATACGGGGAGAACTTTCCTATTTCTATTGTACACATTGACTAAAATCATCTCTTTTCTCAATTCTAAAGGTAGAAAAGAGAATCTTTTTATGGGATGACATGTAATATATTAAACACATATCATGGACAAAAAGTCTCTTCTATTTTTAGAATGGGAATAAAGTGACATTTTGAATAGTGTTTGTACACACGATATGGCGGAGTTCTCCCTGTATGACATCAAATACAGTGACCGCGTTGCCAATAGATTTCCCATGTCATCTAGGATCTCAACTTTCAAATACTCATAACTTCCTTATTATTTATCCGATTTTTACCAAATCTTTCACTGATGTGCTTATTTCATTTTTCTGCATCCAGAGTAAGCCAACTGTCTATATAGGGTTAATTCTCCTTTAAGTACATATTTTTCAGGGACTTGAATCCGTTTCCTGGTTAAATTCTAGGTCATTGTTATGTTTACGTTAATCTATACAAAACATATCTAGGCCTACATTGTATTATGCTATTTTTTATTTTTTTTTGGTAAACACTTTGTATGTACATTATAATATGCTTGATTATGTTTACAATGAAACAAAAATGAATAAATGAATAAGATGCAAAGTATTTTGTCATGCTCGAAAATACTACTTTGTTATACAACTCTTAGAAAAAGTCGACTTCTTGCTGTGTGAGGGGGATATGCCCCACCCACAAATTCACCCCTCACTTCACTTAGAACAAAATGATAGATGCCATATTCATTATAAGACCCCTGTTACATTTACAGACCGCGTCTACTACCGGGCAGGCCTCGGACAGATCAGAGACACGTTTGAAAATAATATGTACCCTCCAATCCCCGCTAATCCTACCCGAGACCGCTTCACATCGCGAGGTAGTCTCGACAGGTCCGAGACAGGTTTGCTGCTGATGTAAACGGTAACCTGTCTCGGACTTGTCCGAGACACCTTTCCGTGTGCTCGCGATGTACGATGGTATATTGCGCATACGGCAATTTTCTTAGATATAATTATACTAACATGTATTATGTTTAATGTGTGATTCTCAAATAAAAGAGGGGAGCGCGCCTCTTGCGACCCCTTCTGGCTCATGTTCTGAATCCGCCACTGAGTGTACACGCGTGCATGCATGAGCGCGCGCGCAAAAAAATAGATGTTTAGGCCTATATACGACGCCCTTTGAAAAAAGGTTTGAAAAAAAAGATGTAATAGGGGTCTTAGTCTCGGACCTGTCTAGAACCATTCCGACAGGTTTAAATAGAATTGTAATAGGAGTATGGTGCTTATTTGATATTAAAAAAAAAAAACCGATGGGGTCTCGAGAACTAACCTGGCACAGAGCCGATTCAGAATAGGTAGAATCCATTCCGAATGAATCATCTCAGCAAAACACCTTACAGTTACAAGGAAAGAGGTGGACTCGGAGTAGTCGACTTGTAATTGCCAAATGCTACATTTATCAGGCTATGTGGAGACGGCAGTCCATGTACAAGAATATTGTATTATTGTTGTCGTTTTTGTTTTCATCAAAAGCGAAGAGTAATTACTAGGCAACCATTCCGCGCGCAGTCAATTTCTAGCCACAAAGTATGTCGGCATTGTTTGAAGTACGTTTCTATAGGGTGAATATGGAAGCGTTAAAGTGCCATTCGACTTGTCGACTTGCCGAGATATTTTATCTCACGGTAAATTAAGTCGACTTAATGACCATATCATGTCGACATGTCGAGCTATTAAACTTGCCATGTTGACTTTAATAACAAAAACATTGTGTCGTCCTGGTGACATGAATTATCTTGCCGCGTCGACTTAACAAAAAAATTATGTCGTCATAGCGACATAAATTATCTTACCAAGTCGACCTAACAAAAAAGTAGACCTATGTCGTCATGGCGAAATATGTTTGGACGGATAATTACTTACAGACATAATACACCGCTGCATAATATCGCAAAATTTGATCTGCAATTATTCTGTTCTCTATTTAATTCTTTTAATAATGAACTCATTTAAGATTATCGATCGGGGTCATCCAGATAGAGGGCCGATAAACCAATTAATAGGCCATTAAATATTATTTATCATTATGAAACAAAAATCATGAATTGGCAACGTATATGCTCACAACATAGCCACTAACAAATTTCTGCATATAAAATTTAAAAGGTCCGACACTGAATTATGCAGTCGTGTTTGCAATCAATTAAATGATGCTCTATTCAACATTTTATGGTTGAATGTACAATAGTGTGAATCGTGTTTGGAAATGTTTGGGATAAATTTTGAGCTTAAAATTAAAGACACAGGTGCAACTCTCACCCTTCCAAAGACTTTTTGGGTGTAACAAAAACCAAAGAAATAAATAATTAAAGCTTATTAGTCACATATCACTCCGGGGCCCTTAGGCGCGTAAAAAAAACGGTCGTTTTGGCCATTTTCTTAATACGGTGCTACGTATAAAAATGGCCAAAGCGACTGTCAGGACATAGTACTGTCTGTGATTCAGATGTTTTGCTTCAATGACCTTACCCCGTTGTTTTTGGTTTTTCTTATTTTCATTTTTTTTTCTTTCAAACTAAGTTCACATCCCCCTTTGTGCATATGTCATAGGGCCTATGTGTTTATAACCTTGTTTGTAAATGTGTTCTTCATTGTTCCAATAAAAATATAAATATGTATAAAAAAAAAGAAGAACAAAACAACAAACAAACATAAACATAGATGATCCAGCGTCTAGGGAGAGAATAATGGTGAGTGGCGAGTATTATCCCATCTCCATCATTTTATGATGAAAGAAAAAGTCCCAACATAATTATGCAGATGATGTTTTCCCTTCGTATTAATCATACCTGGGGCCGATTTCACTAAGGCTTTGGTCACAGCAGAGAGCGGCGACCGACCGATTTGCAGCCCGCTCGGACGCCGCTGGAATTTAGGGATCGCCCGGCAATTTCCGGGGAATCGAGCGGGTAGTAAATCCCCGGCGGTGCCCAAGCGATGCCCCGGCAATACCCGGCGATGCCCGAGCGATGCCCTGACGATTTTCCGTCGGTGTCCGGTCGATTTTAGGTCAAAACTTGACGAAATTGTGGTCCCGGGCAGTGAATGAATGATGACCCAACGGATTCCTGGACGATCTCCCACCGGCCACCCCCCGATTTTCAAGAAACTTCATGGCGACCGAACGATACCCTAAATGACGGCAGTGCCCGGGCAGCCACTGCTCGGTGTCCGGGCGATATTGGCAAAAAAAAAATTGCCGCCCGGCCGCCGAGCAGGCTGATTTAGGGTGTTGTGACCGTAGCATAACCCATCGTATAAGGCTTGAACCCATCGTAAATCACCCCAACCCATCGCCCATGGACGATGAGTTGGGTTTGGATTTCACAAAGCTCCTATACGAATGGTTTACCCTTAGCAATCCCATCGCAAAATAGCGGATACCCAAATGGTGGTTGTAGAGCTGCGATGGGTTCGAAAAGGGCACTTTCTGTCCCAATATGTCAAATTATGGCGCGAAAACTTTCTTAAGTTACAGTCCGATGGTTAGCGATAATTGTTTTCATTATTATGGCTTTAATTTACCTTTCTCTAATACAATTGGCTCATTTTCTTCATTTTGTATAAAGAATATTCCTTTCAGAAAAGTACCCTTCTAATCCTTAATTTTATGTTATAAATATTTGAAATTGAGATCGGTTTTCTGTCTGATGATTAAAGGTGGGGGGGGGGGGGGGGGAGCTCTTTCAATATAAAAAGTCAAAATGACTTGGCGTTGTGCCACCAACCATTTAACAAAGATTTGCATGGTTTGAAAATTCTTTTATGTCTCACCAATTTTTATTATTCTGAATACATTTCTGGCATACTACACTTCTTCTTCCATTCTTCCCACTTTACCTCTCTTACATTTTGAATTTAACACACTTTCTCTCTCTTAGTTTTTAAATTTAACATTTACACCACTTTTGCTGTATCATTTTTCTTGCACATACATGTATATTTATTTTACTATTGTTATCTCTCTCTCTCTCTCTCTCTCAATTTCTTTCCTTTTTTACATTTTGCTTATTTGAAACTTTACACCTCTTTATCTCTTTCTCAGCATATTTTTGTTATGACACAGATACTATAATCGGTGATAATACATCTTCCAGATTTATGAGAATTGCAAAATAATGTTATTTTATTTAGATGATGCTGTTTGCTGGACAACAATAATTATTTACATGCTTATAACCACTTGCCAACTAGGTGGACAAAACAAAAAGGGGGCGCCAACAACAGGCAAAAATGCTCATTTTTTACTTACTTTTTTCTTCAAATTTTCAGTTTTAAACTGCCCTTTTAGTACAGAAATTTCCAATGGGACTTTTTAAAGAAGTTTAAAAAGTCAATATAAAAAGGGCTTTTTTAGGTAAGAAAAGGGGCACTTTTAGGATTCTTTTAAAAAAATAGGGCACTGTGCCCCCCGGCTCCGCAGCCCCTGGCTTATTAACAAATTTTCAGTTGAAGTAGGTTGGTACCATCATCCTAAACTTGATGGGCCCCAAGCATGTGTCCTCCTGGATATGCCACTGAATAGATCAATACTAATAGTAATACAGATATTAACACGCTGGGCCATCGAGATGAGTTAACCACAAACATGAAAAGTATGGAATCACTACCAAACTTTTCAAACAAGGAGGCTTTTTTTTGGGGGGGGGGGGGGGGTTAACCTCAACAAGTGGAAACGGGGCATTGATAGCTATGTATCAATACAAACAAAAAAAGCACCAGTTTTTTAGTCAAACAAGATTTGTTATTCTCAATCTGCATCCAAGAGTTAATCAATATGATGGATTGAGCTGTCTGTGGATTTTGGGAAAATCCATTGATCCATAGCTTGTAATGTGATGACAAAACGGTTCCTGATCTTGTCCACCGTCCTCGTATTTTGGGTAATTGTCTTTAGCTTGTCGATGGTAGGAGTTGCATCTTAAGTATTGGAGCTTGCTGCTTGCTTCTCCATCTTTCTCTTTCTCCTTCCATCTTGGATTTCATGTTGTTGTGATTGAAAGAAAAACAAATTATTTTAATTGTTTTTACCTCAACTCTCCGGTTTTGAATTATGTCCAAATTTAAAAGAGTGGGGCTAGTAAAACTTGACCACTGGTCCCACTTCACCCCTGAAAATCCTGGGCCGATTCGCGAAGCCGTGGAAGCATGCAGGAGAGTCCAATTTCTACGGGAGCCCCGCGTTATACTGTATCCGATATACTGTAGCTAATCTTGCTAATGTTGGCTAGATTATTGGGCTGGCTTGTTGTGGGCTCGCGTATTGTTGGCCAACTTGACACAGGCATGGCACCTGGTTCGAAAACTGCCCAGGAAGTGGAGCATGTTCAGATCAGCAATTGGATCCATTGACCAGGGTATCAATACTGACAATGTAAATTACATGTGTACTTTTAGTATTAAGCACTATATACAAATGAGACTATTACAGGTGTATTATTAAGAGTTATACAAATGGGACTTTTATTATTATAAAGGGTTTTTTATCTTGAGAAAATCTTAATTTATAGCCTTCTCAGAACATATAGGAGAAAACAGGGAATAAAGGCCATATATCAACTTCTCAATGCAATAATAGATTTTCTCAAAAATTTCCTTTTACTAGCCTTCTATATTAAAAGTAAAACAATGCTTTATACTGTATTTCTTGGGTTTGGGGCTAGGAGTCTTTTGGAAAGGATATTTTTATAGCAGATTTCTGGAAAATGCCCTGATTAGTGTTGCTATTACGTGTGTAAGACTATGTTCATGTATATATTTTCATTGTCATGAATGTAGATTTTCAGCGTCATGAAAACAGTCATGAATCCATGTAGCAAAATTTGTTGTACTGTGAATTTATCACAAAGCTTCATGCTTGACATAGGATATCCCCCATTTTTTGTGTACATGTGCTTAATACAAATAATCAATTTCAATTATTCTATTTTTGGGAAGAAGGGATATATCTTTTCTCGGATATGATGTCTATTCCCTAGGCAACCATTTTTAGGATAGTATTTATTATTGTGTGTACAAAATGTGTTCACTATGGAAAATATATTTCTAGATTGAATGTAATATTGATATTAATATATCTCTTTTGTAATTTTTATCAGATTTCTAAACGACTTTCTCATACCGGTACTCTTTATTTCTCTGCTCTCATGTAACTCAACTTGGGAGGACTCCTATTCCCAATTGATCTCCGTTTCAGAGACAGTACACTTTTACATGAAATGTTTTTATTCCTTCATTTGTTATGAAAGAACCAGAGTATTATCTTGTGTTAATATTACAACATAAGTATTTGACTTGGATGATGTATAAATTATACAATTTGTTTATAATCTTGAATATGTTGTAATTAGTTTGTAATTTTGGAAAGAGACGATGAAAATAAATAAATCAATCAATACAATCAAAATAAATCAATTATCTGTAGAATAAAATTTTCAGGATCTTGCCATAATCCTTCTTGTCAGAGGAAAGTCAAATCAGCTCTGAATCCTAGTGATATCTTAACAATCATATGATTATGCAACACTCTACAATTTGAAGCTGATTTTGGGTTTATAGTGGTGGCTCTAGGGGCCCACCCCCCCCCCCCCCATTGGCAATGCGAAAAGAAAAAAATGAGAGAAGGAAAAAAAGAGGGGAAAAAGAAATGAGAAGAGACAAAAAGGAGAAAAGAAAGAGAGAGAGAGAAAAAGAAGAGAGAAGCCGGGTGAGAATGGGAGAAAGACAAGGAAATGGCACCAAGTCAGAACGAGTCGGGAAAGACTGGGGGGGGGGGGGGTATGCGTGTGTGAAATGCGCTCACATGGAGGGGGGGGGGAAGAGGAGAGCAGCAAATTTTTTGTTTAAATGATAAGCCGTAATGCTTGAAACAGTAAGTGTAAAAATTTCCTGCCCCTCCAAAGATCGATACGAGAATGGTAATCAGGAAATTTTAGGGTTGTAGAACCAGGCCTGATAATTCCCATTTTTTTTTAAATATCTTGTTTTTCTTCCCGATTTTACCCCTATTTTCCTTGTTTCCTGATTTTCTTACGCAAAAGAGGGGAATGCTGTAAGATGCCAGGCCTGATAATTCCCATTTTTTTTTAAATATCTTGTTTTTCTTCCCGATTTTACCGCTATTTTCCTTGTTTCCTGATTTTCTTACTCAAAAGAGGGGAATGTTGTAAGATGCCATAGGGACTTTCTTTGTGTTAGTGATATGCGCTATACAAATAACGTCATTTAATTTATTATTGTTTTTTTTGTTTTTTTTACTCACCCCTGAGAACTCCCCTGGCAGGGGTTCAGGGGTTTTACCTTTTAACTGTAGGACAAAACCACACTTTCAAATAAGTAGGTTATATAATTAATATTAACAATTTAAAAGAGATAATCAACACAAAATAGACTTGAAAAAAGTCCTGACTTCCCCTTTCGTACCATATATGCTCTACTGTTTCACACAAATCGATAGAGTCCATCTGCATATCCTTGAAGGGCTTCATTTTCCATGTTATATTGATTTTCTTTTGATTTCCTTTTGATTTCACTTGTAATAATATTTAGCTTTTATATAGCGCTTATCACAAATGTCTCTAAGCGCTTTATAAATATATTATTAACCCGGTCATTGGATTCAGTGCTTGCCCGCACACACTGTGTGCACAATCTCCATTCCCTGGGGAGCATTCCAGCTAGGTGTTACTTGACGCTCAAAAAACTGTTTGACCAACAATGACGGTCGCATCATACCGGATACCCATTTAACACCTGGGTGGAGAGTAGCAAGTGCAGTTTATCTTGCCAAAGCTGATTTGATTTGATTTGATTTATTGGTTTCTGCATCTTTTTTCTTTTTTTCATCATACATTTTCATGAACATAATATGGTTTGATACAATATTTTAAGTGTACAATATTTTAAGTGTACAATATTTTAAGTGTATATAATTTCATACAGATAATATACGAAATTAAACTAATATATTGAACACATAATTAACATACATTAGATGCAGGAGGGCTACAAAAATAAGCAAAGTAGCTTGACGTGCCCGCAGCCCTCAACTTAGATACAACAATAAAAATAAAAATAAAAAAGAGTGACTTGCAGAGAAGAAAAGGAAAGGGGAGAGAAGGAGCGTTGGTAATAATACAATCTCATACATCTGCTGATTGAATGCAGGTTCATTCATGAATGGCTAAACGATGCTAGGTCATGGACGATTACACATCATTGTTAAATATACAGTCAATGTACACACAAACATGAATACGTGTCGGGATTCGAACCCTCGACTTTTGCATCTCCAGTCAACGCCTTAAACCACTCGACCACGACACTCCCACAGTTTATACCAAAGCACTTTGTCTGAATGACATCCCAGTATTCAAGAACGTACCAAGAAATAGTACTTAAAAATACATTTTACCTGAAAAAGAGATCACTCTTCAGTGAAGTTCCTCTGCTCAAGAAATCAGTGTAAAATTACACTGCAGCCAAAATAATAAATAATAGCTATACTGATGCCATCCATTCTGTGTGCCTGGTCATGGTCTTGTACCTGCCTGTTCTTGGTGAGGGTCCTTTGGTCTTGAAATCGATTTACGTGGTCTTGAAATCGATTTACGTGGTCTTGGTCTTTGTTTTGAGATGCCTGGTCTTGCATGAATACAATACTGATATTACAAACTTATTATTATGATGTCCAGTCTGAAAGAATAAGAATTTCATTTCATTGTATGAGTGAAGAGTAAAGGTCCCATAAATGATCCTTGTGGCACACTCCTGATCACAGAGTCCAATCAATGACTGAAATATTGATGTTATAGATCTTAGTAGTTATTACATTTACCTGTGCTACAATGTTTGCTTATAAAACTAAACGTTAAGCTGTTTGACTTTGCCTTTTATATATAAATATCATCTTCATTATGCTTTATCGATAAAGAAAATAGTTGGATGATAAGAATACTGTATATTTTTCTCCCCAGATATAGAGTTGGACAATGCACAGGACAAGCTACATCCACATATTACAGCATGCACTGGAGAGAAGTCCCATCTGTGTTTACATTGCAGTAAGACATTTACTGATGAGAATACTCTTATGCTACATCAGAAAACACACCAGGGCGAGTATGAGCTTACTCACCACCTTAGAACACAAACAGGAGAGAAACCTTTCAAGTGTTCCCAGTTTGATGAGGGTGTTTCTCAAAGAAGTACCCTTATTAGCCTTTTAAGAGCACACATTTTAGAAAAGCCTCAACGATGTTCCCATTGTGATAAGACATTTTCTCAAAAGAATAGCCACATTAGAACACCTACAGGAGAGAAACCCTTTAAGTGTTCCCTGTGTTATAGGGGTCTTTCTCAAAAAAGCAGCTTTATTAGTAATTTAAGAACAAACAGTGGAGAAAAGCCACACCGATGTCCCTATTGTGATAAAGAATTTTCTCAAAAGGCCAAGCTTACTAGCCACCTCAGAACACATACAGGAGAGAAACCCTTTAAGTGTTCCCAGTGTGATAAGGGTTTTTCTCAAAAAAGTACCCTTGTTAATCATTCAAGAACACACAGTGGAGAAAAGCCTCATCAGTGTCCCCATTGTGATAAAGAATTTTCTCGAAAGTATGTGCTTACTAACCACCTTAGAACGCATACAGGAGAGAAACCCTTTAAGTGTTCCCAGTGTGATAAGGGTTTTTCTCAAAAAAGTACCCTTATTATTCATTTAATAACACACAGTGGAGAAAAGCCTCATCGGTGTCCCAATTGTAATAGAGGATTTTCTCAAAAGGCCAAGCTTACTAGCCACCTTAGAACACACACAGGAGAGAAACCCTTTATGTGTTCTCAGTGTGGTAAGTCTTTTTCTAAAAGAATTAACCTTATCAGTCATTCAAGAACGCACAGTGGAGAAAAGCCTCATCGATGTTCCCATTGTGATAAGAGATTTTCTTGCCAAAGTAATCTTACCTGTCATGTAAGGACACATACAGGAGAGAAACCCTTTAAGTGTTCCCAGTGTGATAAGGGTTTTTCTCAAAAGTCCATGCTATATATCCACCTTAGAACACATACAGGAGAGAAACCCTTTAGGTGTTCCCTGTGTGGTAAGGGTTTTTCTCAAAAGAATCATCTTACTATCCACCTTAGAACACATACAGAAGAGAAACCCTTTAGGTGTTCCCTGTGTGATAAGGGTTTTTCTCAAAAGCATCATCTTACTAGCCACCTTAGAACACATAAAGAAGAGAAATCATGTAGGTGTTCACTGTGTGATAAGGGTTTTTCTCAAAAGTCAAAGCTTACTATCCACCTTAGAACACATACAGAAGAGAAACACTTTAGGTGTTCCATGTGTGATAAGGGTTTCTCTCAAAAGAATCATCTTACTAGCCACCTTAGAATACATACAGGAGAGAAACCCTTTAAGTGTTCCCAGTGTGATAAGGGTTTTTATCACAGAAGTACCCTTGTTAGTCATTTAAGAATACACAGTGGGGAAGAGCGAGACTCATCGATGTCCGTATTGTGATAAAGGATTTTCTCAAACGACCAAGCTTTATACTAGGTATGTTATTTGATGATTGCAAATGATTAAGCTTTATAAAAGCTTCAAAAAACAAATAACAGAATTGAAATAGGTCAATGCGTTGTGATTTTATACCATTTTTTTTGTATCGCAAAATTACCGAAAAACCTGCCAGAAATGGTCAAATTGGCAAAAATGGCAAAATTTGAAAAAGTTGACAACTTAATTCATCACTTTCTTGGACACAAATAATATATTAAATTATCAGACACTAAAATATTATCTTTGTGGTAAAAAATACAAAAAAGAAAATTCATATATCTATTACCGTTTTGAAAACAGAAGCAAACAAAATAAGACATTTTTGCCATTTTTGCGAGTCCGTCTAATCAATATGCGCATATGTAATCAAATCAAAACCGAACATGATTCATCAATGAAACCTATGTATATCAGACAGGTATGGAAATACATTTTTTTTGAAGAAAAAAAAAATTATGAATATTCATCAAATATGCAAATTAGGTCATTTCAGCTAATTATATATAGAGGAAAGTCAAACTGTTCATTTTGTTGGCATTTTTTAAATCATATATTTATAGATCATATTTACAACAAATATTAACATTAAATTCCAAATATTTTTGCAATGCCAATAAAATATGGCGATGGAAATTACTTTGATCACCGTTACAGCTATTTCCTCATATGTTTCACAAATTATTCAGAAAAACCGAACAAATGATAAGAATCTGCAGACTTTCAGCTACATATCACAGTATAGTTTCTTTAAAAAAAATGTCAGATTTGAAGATTTATGACGATTTTCCGACAAACAATTCAATTCAACAGGCCATAACATTCCACAGGGACTGAATTTCAGAGAAAAACAAAGTTTGGTGACCCCGGTACAGGTGTGGCTACCTTGAGTGTAAATAACAAATTGATTCAATGAGTGAAACACATGAGGATATTGCATTTTTGTAGGGGAGTTTTATACATTGAAGTGCATTTTCACCACGCAGAATAACAGTCAATGGGCGATCAGTGGGTCATGTCACACATGCCTATAACAATGAAACTACACAGAATTGTAGTTAAAGTTAGGCTTGAAAGATGTGTGAAATAATTTTTTTTAAATATTGTTCAGTTTTTTTTAAATAAATTCATGAAAATTGCTATTTCTACCAACTGACTGCTGTTGTGTGTGTGTAAGTGCATGGGGCAGACTGTGTGCACAGGCAGTGTGATCACCCTATTACTACCACCTTCGAACACATACAGAATTAGAGAAACCATTTAATTGCAATGACGACCTTCGTCATTGCCTTGTTTTCGTTCACATTCTGCCCCATTAATATTTTCCTCCTTAAACAATAAATTATTTCAAAGGAAATCAGATTTTTTAAAAGCTTTGGTATGTAGGTCTAGGAATGTTGATAAATCCAGATTAAGTGAAGCAATTTTATGCTCATTTACTGGTAAATTGTTACTGTTTTCCTATACTAGTGTACTTTGGAAAAACTATGTGTCTCTGACAATATTTTGCATCTTACATGATTTATTTAAAACACTTTTGCCAATTAATTACTGAATGCTCATTTTCATCTCATTCCAGGCGACAATTCTCTCTAATTCTCTCTCTCTCTCTCTCTCTCTCTCTCTCTCTCTCTATTTATACTGTATATAATCATTCTCACTTATTAATTGATTCATCTGTCAGAATCATAAAGTACAATCACAACTACAATTTAATGAAAGAAATCTACAAAATAAATGTATGCAGAGAAAATTTTATTACTAACAAAAATAAAAAAAAATAATAACTGTACAAAATATTCATATAATCAAAGACAAATGAAGTAATATCTTTCTTTTACAAAAATGAATATTCATTATTTACATCCATAAGTACAAATAATGAAATACATGTCTATGATTCATATACAATCCATTTGTGTAAGGCAATAGCAAAACCATGTCATGAAACTGGAAAATTTTATCCCCTTTTAACCAAATGCCCAAATCTGGACATTTTCAAATATTTACGAATATAAATATATACAAATAATGAAAAACATATGACGATACATATACAATTGATAGAGTCAGCCAATAGCAATACCATGTCTTGAAAACCGGACATTTTTATCCCCTTTTGACCAAATGTCAAAATCTGGACATTTTCATACATTTACAGATATAAATAATTAAGTACAAATAATAAAATACCTATGAATGATACATATACAATTTACTCCACTTGTGTGAGCCAATAGCCAAACCAGAATTTTTTTCCCCTTTGACCAAAGTGCCAAAACAGGAAAATTTTATCCCCTTTGACCAATTGCCAAAACCGGAAATTTTTATCCCCTTTGACCAAATGCCAAAACCAGAAAATTGTATCCCCTTTGACCAAAGTGCCAAAACCGGAAATTTTTATCCCCTTTGACCATATACCAAAACCGGAAAATTGTATCCCCTTTGACCAAAGTGCCAAAACCGGAAATTTTTATCCCCTTTGACCATATACCAAAACCGGAAATTTTTATCCCCTTTGACCATATACCCAAACCGGAAAATTTTATCCCCTTTGACCAATTGCCAAAACCGGAAATTTTTATCCCCTTTGACCAAATGCCAAAACCGGAAAATTGTATCCCCTTTGACCAAAGTGCCAAAACCGGAAATTTTTATCCCCTTTGACCATATACCAAAACCGGAAAATTGTATCCCCTTTGACCAAAGTGCCAAAACCGGAAATTTTTATCCCCTTTGACCATATACCAAAACCGGAAATTTTTATCCCCTTTGACCAAATGCCAAAACCGGAAATTTTTATCCCCTTTGACCAAATGCCAAAACCAGAAATTTTTATCCCCTTTGACCAAATGCCAAAACCGGAAATTTTTATCCCCTTTTGACCATATACCAAAACCGGAAATTTGTATCCCCTTTGACCAAATGCCAAAACCGGAAATTTTTATCCCCTTTGACCAAATGCCAAAACCGGAAATTTTTATCTCCTTTGACCAAATGCCAAAACCGGAAATTTTTATCCCCTTTGACCAAAGTGCCAAAACCGGAAATTTTTATTCCCTTTGACCAAATGCCAAAACCGGAAATTTGTATCCCCTTTGACCAAATGCCAAAACCGGAAATTTTTATCCCCTTTGACCAAATGCCAAAACCGGAAATTTTTATCCCCTTTGACCAAATGCCAAAACCGGAAATTTTTATCCCCTTTGACCAAAGTGCCAAAACCGGAAATTTTTATTCCCTTTGACCAAATGCCAAAACCGGAAATTTTTTATCCCCTTTGACCAAATGCCAAAACCGGAAATTTTTATCCCCTTTGACCAAATGCCAAAACCGGAAATTTTTATCCCCTTTGACCAAATGCCAAAACCAGAAATTTGTATCCCCTTTGACCAAAGTGCCAAAACCGGAAATTTTTATCCCCTTTGACCAAATGCCAAAACCGGGAATTTGTATCCCCTTTGACCATATACCAAAACCGGAAAATTTTATCCCCTTCGACCAAATGCCAAAACCGGAAATTTTTATCCCCTTTGACCAAAGTGCCAAAAGCGGAAATTTTTATCCCCTTTGACCAAAGTGCCAAAAGCGGAAATTTTTATCCCCTTTGACCATATACCAAAACCGGAAATTTTTATCCCCTTTGACCAAATACCAAAACCGGAAATTTTTATCCCCTTTGACCAAATGCCAAAACCAGAAATGTTTATCCCCTTTGACCAAATGCCAAACCAGAAATTTTTACCCCCTTTGACCAAAGTGCCAAAACAGGAAATTTTTATCCCCTTTGACCATATACCAAAAACTGGACATTTTTATCCCCTTTGACCAAAGTGCCAAAACCAGAAAATTTTATCCCCTTTGACCAAATGCCAAAACCGGAAATTTTTATCCCCTTTGACCGAACGCCAAATTCAGTTTTTTTTTTCCCCCTTAGACCAAATACCAAACCAGGAGTTTTTATCCTCTTTGACCGAATAGCAAGCCAGCATATTTTATCCCCTTTGACTAAATGCCAAACCTTAAATTTGTATCCCCATTGACCAAATGCCAAACCTGAATTTTTTATTCCCTTTGACCAAAGACCGAACTAGAAATTGTTATCTCCTTTGATTATGTACCAAACTGGAAAATCGTATCCCCTTTGACCAAGCGTCCTAATATAAATCAATCGTCGCTGTATTCGTAGGGATCACTGCTGTCCATTAGGGTAGATTGCCCGCACCATCAATCGAATTTCCTCCTCAACTTCAGGACATCCCACTGTTACAGCTTTTCTATGCAGTCTAAAAGCTGCAACTGTAGCATCTGGAAATTTACAATTGACATGGAGAAGGAAAAAAAAAGAAATCAAGACATTGAAACACATCAATTGTTATGACCACTGTTAACTGATAGATGATTTTTACGAAATATGATTACTTAGGCTGAAAATAACTGATTCACTCAAAATAATTTTTCCTCACAACAGAGAACTCGGGGTACAGAGTGAAACTTTCATGCTCTGTGATCCAGGACCCTTTGTCCAGCCAACATTATATAATGGGATTCTAGCATGATATAGATAATACAAATAGTAATGTTCACTGTGATGGACAACATTACAAATAATCCTAAATGTCCTCTGACGACTATTTTCATTAGACAAGACCACAACACTTGGGACAACTATACATCTAAACGCAGAGATGCCAACCTTCATCAACAAAAAAAAAGTATTCTTAAGAGCAAAAAACAGTATTTTCGAAAAAATAGCCCAATCGAGCAGCTTAAAAAAAAAAAATGGCAGTACCATGTACCATAAATCTCTGTGTATAAGACGCACCTCTATTTTTTGGGCCAAGAAAAAAAGAAGAAAAAATTGTCCGTATTAAAAAAAACATGCGGGGAAGGACTTTCATTTAACTGCGAGGTGCAGTTAAAGGCGCCAATTTGTTCTTATGAACATGTCACAAATGATATTAACAATGTCCTTTTTAGAAGAATGTGTAAGATCATTAATGTAAATTAAAAACAGTAGAGGGCCTAGGATAGAACCTTGTGGTACACCGTGATATTGAGATCTATTAGAAAAATTACTTTCAAACCAAGATGACAGACAAATTTGAGTGTTGTTCTAGTTTCCGAGTGATGAGTAAACACACTGATAACTGAGCTAGGAGACATTGCCAGGCATAGTGCCAGGTGGTGGGGCATAAATATTATTTATAAAAAAAAAAAAAAAAAAATAAAATAAAATAAATAAATAAATAAAATAAAAAAACGTAACAAAACATACAAAAAACGTACTGCCGTATTCATAGCAAAAAAATGGAACATTATAAATTAGCAGTGTCCTAATATTCAAATTATGCAAGGAAACCCGCTAGACTTCACTGTCATGCAGACACTATTGAGTGACTGACTGGCTTTTTTTCTTCTTTGGTAATAACATCCATAAAATGAGCTGTAAAGGGTACATGAGCATTTATCTACATCAATAACCCACTTATTGTGATGGCCAAAATTCAACTGATTGAATCTTTGCGCAGCATAAAACGTATGACCATTCGGTACAATGGTCTGAAAATCAAGACTATTACTTATTGGCTCTATAGCTCTCAAGTCGATTTGACAACTAATAGTCGTTATTTTGCCACTTGAAGACATTTGCAAGCCCCACCTTTTTTAGGGAAGTTCTAAATTAGTATTATCTTTCAAATGCCGTTGGAATTTAACCTTTTCTTTTTTTTGGCCTGCAAATGGGACATAGTACCTTTAAGATTATGTATGAATTTGATTTATTTAAACTTCCTTGACAATGTCTTAGAAAGTAGAATTATTGTGACAGATTTCTATTTCACATCCATTTAGACTCTTTTTAGGCGATGTTCTTGGGTTCCCAATGAGTCATTGATTATACTGTTATCAAGTTCATTATTCGACTACTGGCTTTACCGAGCGGGTATACGATTAAACGTTTCCTCGAAACGTGACTATTATCAAAGTGGATATAGTTTTCCTCGGCTGATCATCCAGGAAGTTCTCACCTGGATGCATTTGCTAAAATAATCAATGGGGAGATAACTCCCCATTGACAACCGACGTGACTTGAAGCAGAAATTTCAAAGAAAAATAAAAGTAAAAACTAGACAAAATATAGGAAGATTTTGATTTGAACTACCAGTTAACTTTATGACAAAGTTTAATTCAAAATAAAGTGAGGTACATCATTACGGAATGGATATGATGAAAACTCACCAACTAGTGGTCCGTACACAAGGATCAGGTCATCAGCTGAAGTGAACCTTTCTATCAAGTGCTTGTACACCTCTCCTGACTGAATGGTCTCCAGATGTGGTGGCTTTTCTGCGACCTCGTCTGCTCTCCACACGGTAAGGACCAGGTGATGTACCTTGTTCTCTGAAGAAGAAAAAAAACAAGTGATTGGATTACCGATATCATGGGTCAAGAATAACACAAAGTTCTTAATGAAAACTACTTTCCATGCAATTACTTTGTGCAGTTTTATGTAAATCCAGCGTAGGGTCATTCCATGTCAAATCATACAATGGTTTTAATCCGACCATTTTCTATTTTAATGAAACTTAGTGAACTTGTCAAGTGTGATCTCACAGCACCAAGAAATGTCGAATTTTAGGTTAATCTGGTGAGGAGTTTGGGAGATTTGGCCCACCAAATTTTGAGATATTAGGCAAAAATGGGCATAACCGTCTTTGAACCCTTGTATCTCAGGAACTAATCTTCACAAAAATGGTATTGTTGAAAAGGTAATTCAATAAGGATTCCAAACCTGCCATCATTTTGGAGATTGGTACATGTTGGGGTACTTTGACCTTTTGACCTAAGATTTGACCTTGAAATTGACCATGGGGACCACATTACCTAATCTCTAATTTCTAATCTAATCTCTGACATGTTTACTAAAATATATAACATTTTAGAGATATAATACCTTCTTTATTCAGCAAAACCGAATACGTATACTGCCTTCCTTGCAAAGATTCGACGGTCCGACCAGCTAGTAAGACATCCTCACAGATATATGCCAGCAGGGTCCTAGATTGGAGAGTTTCCTCTGCTGCTGTAATATCTGAATCCTGCAGTAATACATAGAAGACAAATATAAATTGCTTTATCTCAATAAGAGAGTTTCTAATTAGTTCATGGTAACAAATAAATATAAAATAACATGGAATCCCCCTCTTGAAAACAACTGGACAAGAAACAAGCAATCAAGTTCACCAGGCCTAATTTAAAAAGTAATTTGCATGATATTCACTGATAAATCAAACAGCAAATATGTAAAGGGGAGAAGGCTAATGATCTGAAAAAATACAGCCATTTAGCATTGTGAGTTATTTTTAATCAATCAAAATACAAATAAAGCTGAAAAAAATAATTCCTGTGCCTGTCTATGACTGTAATGACAAAATATCAACCCTTCTATTTTTATTGCGTATTTTTTGATGAATTCTGGCTCTCAGCACAAAAAAAAAAGGAAATCCACATGAATTGTGATACCAGATTTCATACCTGTATAAATACAGTAACAGAAAGTAACACAAATGGAAATAAACCATACCTGTCTGACATTGACAAATGCCAACTCAATCTTGCAATTTGGCTGGATGTCCCTGGCCCTCCTGGCAAAGTGAAGCTTTGCACCGATGTCCTGCCTGGTGCCGCTTACGCTCCACACTTTTGCTGCCTTCACCAATTTCAGGAAAGATCTTGGCAGAGATTTCTTGAAGTCCATTCCTATAAGGATAACAAAAGACAGGAATTTCAATACACCTGAAGTACAAATTTTAGACTACTGTCTTGTAGCATCTAATCATGCCCTGGCCTTGCATGCTGCCCTCACTATCAACCCCTGTGATTTAGAGAATGTTGTGGTAACACGTAAACATAATCTGGCTACTATATGTTAGCACTATAGTGCTATTTTGTTGAGACTCATCATGAACCTTTATAATATGTCTAGTAATGCCAATTAAGAGGTGTACCCCGGGGTGATAGTAGCACTAAAAAAAAAAAAGGTTTTTTTTTTCTTTTTTTTCCTCAACCACGTCCCCCTTGAGTAGTAAAAAAAAAAAAAAAAAAAAAAAAAAAAAAGGATTTGGGGGGGGGGGGGGAATGGCATCTAACAACCCTTTTGAGTAAGAAAAATTGGGAAATAATAGAGAAATTAAGGGGGAAATCAGGAAGAAAATCGAGTTTAAAAAAACAAAATAATAATATGTGAAACATGACTTAAAAGATACTATGTCCCTTTTGCAGCCAACATCAAATTCTGTAGAATTTTGCAGGAATTATGAATATGTCATGTATGTCCTATCTGTGAAATTTAAACGTTAGCAGTGTCTTATTATTTAAATTATGCAAGGAAACCCTTTACTTTCAACTAGACTTTCTTGACTGACATCTTTTCTCGTTTGGTAATAACATACTTAAAATGAGCTGTAACAGGTACATGAGCATTTGTCTACATCAATAACCCACTACCGGTAATTGTAATGCAGAAAATAAACTGATTGAATCTTTGTGCAGCACAAAATGTACGACCATTCGGTACAAGGATCTGAAAATCAGACTATTACTGAGGCAGTTGCAATCACTTATATCGATCCGACATCTAATGTTTGTTATTTTCCCGCAAAACGCCATTTTCAAAGCCTTTTGTTTTGAGGAAAGTTTTAAATAAGTATTGTTTTTCAAATGCCGTTGGAATTTAAACTTTTCATTTTTTTGACCTACAAATGGGACACATTACCATCAAATTCATGTTTCATTTTGAAAGAAATATTAATACAGTGTATAAAATGTTGTAAATCAGCAGATACAGAAAATACTAAAGTCCATGTCCAACATTGAATATGTGTCTGACTTGTCCAATATGGTGACATATCTCGTCAAATATTGTCATGTATTAGGGCCATTTCAAGAATAATTACCACGATATGGTTTGAGGACATCCTCTGTTGTGTGCAGTGGGAAGTCCTTTACTGCCTCCTCCCATGACTCGACTTTTAGCTGCTGTACAAGCTCTGCTTTCACCCCTTGCAACAGCTTCTTGGTGCTGGCCATCGCCTTTATGTCCTTAAGGGCCATCTCCCCAGACACAACTCCGGATAGCAGAGCATACCTCTCTCCCTCGCCGAGGCCTTGCAGAGGCAAAAACAACTGTAAAAAAAATGAACAAGTAGGAATAATAATTTTCAGATATACAGTGTGTCCAAAGAAATATTTTTTTAAACCTAAAACAAAGGAATATGACAATAATTTGCTTTTCTCCATAAAGTTCAAGTATTATGCTTTCAAATGATACCTTGATGCCATCTATGAGTACATGCCTTATATCAAGCAGCATCATTTTGAAATGAAATGTAAAACACCATGTGCCAGATTTAATGGGGTAAAAACCGTTCAAACCTTAGGATCGCATGTGAACATGACCTGAAACAAAAATTAAATTTAAACCCAGTGAGAAGATCGTTTTCTTGTGCATCTTTTAGTAATGAAGGTAAGGATAATGCCCTCATCCTAAAATAAAAGATGGTTGAGTTTTTGTCGATGGTGAGGGTAAGTAAATGAAGGGCATATTGTGTACTGAAATGGTACCTGCAATTCTAATCAAACAGGAAAATTTGGTGGGATGATTTCTTTAGTTGCTCTTAAAAATATTTGTTTGTTGTACGCATGCGATTTTGTACGCTTTAGAGATGAATCACCTCCATGTATTTTAAGGATGCATGATACAAGTTTCAATATTACAATACAGGTATTAACCCTAATAAGGCCAGGGGGGGGGGGGCATTATGACCCCCTCCCCTCCACGATTTTTCTGATTGTTCGGGGACGCATATGGATGGCGCCCCGCCGCTCGCTGACTTTTTTCATTTTCGTGATTTGTGGACAAAACATATGGAAAAGTCATTTTTCCTACAAACAGATCAAACATTGGTTATTGGGTCTTGTTTAAAGTTTAGGTAGTTGTTTTGGGAGTCAAAATAGTTGAATTGTAGTTAGAAATTAAATAAAACAACAAAAACAATAAAATACATAAGAAATTATCAAAACACGAGATAACATAAGGAATAAGTTGGCTCTTCCAAATTTGTTGTTGTATTATAATTCCAAATGGTCTAATGAATATATGTAGTGAAAAAGAATGCTTAAATATCAATAATATATGATTTATGGGTACAAATGTGATATATGACCTTATTTTGATAAATTACCATAAATATGCAAATAAGTGAATTTTTCAAAAAAAAATTGAAATTATCATAGTATTTTGTACACTTCACTTTACATGCATGCAAATTTCGATAATGCCCCCCCCCCCCCCCCCCCTGGCCGTACAAGACCTCAAATAGCCCGGCCTTTTTAGGGTTAATGAACAAAACTTACCGACTGCTTCACCTCCTTCCCATTCTCATGCTCCATATCAAACAACCTGCAAAGTTTTTCATAGGAGCGTCTGCTGTACTGTGCCAGCTGAAATGTAGGCTCCAACGTCTTCATCGCCTGTAAGAATGATCAAAGTTGAAATAAAAGAAGAGATATTACATAACAAAAATCAGTTACTTCAGATAGAGGTTCTCATTACTCAGTGGGGAGGGGGATTCTTCCTGAATTTCTCAACCACAACTTAAAAAAAAAAGAAAAAAAAAGTTGAGAACAGGTGAAAAAACAAGTTGCTCCATGTGTGATCTCTTCCCCAGTGAAGAGAGCGTTAAATACCTCCTCAATATCAAAAATATGAATGCATGAGTACACACCTTTTTTGCATTATCAGCAATGTAACAAAACATGTTTGATCCTTGTTACTTACATTTCTTTCTGTGGATTTCCCAACGGAAGCTGCACACATCCGCCTCCACTGAGCACTGACTTTCAGTGGGGGCTTTGGTGGCTCTGCTTGAGGAGCTACTCCGCAGATCCTGTACAGCATCTCTCGGAAACCTGCAACTCTAGAATGCAGGCTTTCCCCTCCATCCTGCAAGAGGGAAGCCTGCAGACCGAAGAGGGCCTCCACTTGGTACAGCTCCTCTCCCCCAACATCACAAAAGATGTTTACTGCAAGCTGTCTGTAGTCAGCATACCTAAATAATGCAAATAGAAACAGGAAAGAAAAATCAGATTTCCTGAACAAGCAAATCTTCACTTGGGTAATTCTATTAAACAAGTCAACGCAAAGCATACATAGCATCCCCTCTAAGCTTGCAGGGTACAAATGGCCTATATACAGTACGTCAGAACTAGTTACCTTCTTTGGACTATACTAGTATATTACTAGCTTGGAAATTACCACATTTTCGCATATATACATGTAATTTGGTATTTTCGCATATTTAATGAGCTACCTTTCACCTTTGACCTACATACTCTGAAATCGAAATTAGGCTGTATTTTGATACCAATGTACCTTCATATCAAATTTCATTAAAATCTGTCAAACATTACTTAAGTTATAGATCGGAAACCAGATTTGTTACAGAAGGACAGACGGTGCGTTACTATATCCCCTCCGACTTCGTCAGCGAGAGGATAATAAAAAGTGGACATTGCCTTTTCTTCTTTTCAAGAAAGAGAATAACTTGAAAATAGCAAATTTGAGATTTAGAAGTACATTTAAATTAACAAAATAATTTAAAACTACCTATACAATGTATGCAGAGTAACAACACCCATCCACGATGCCCTGCTGAGAAAAGTCTTCTTTTTTTTCAGTTAAAAAAACAAAATGCAATTTTCCTTACAACCACTGGAAGTAAAAACATAAAATTCATCTACAGTAAGTTATTGGCCAAAGCAATTTGCCTTTAATAATGGGCTTTATTCTATTTTCAAGAAATTGCATGTTGAATATTTGAATATAAAAGGGTATATGTTGGTGATCTCAAGGTTATACTCTGCATATCGCAAGGATATGCAGTAATGTTGTGTGACGTCATCAACCCTACAGTGAATTAACAGGTTAGTGAGATATATAAATAAATAGTGCACTTTCACTTACTTCACATCTGTTGATAGATCCTTGGCTGCCATAAACAGTGGGTATCCACCCAGGACTATAAACTTGTCCTGGGGAGACACTCTGCCAGGCCATGGTACTGTGGCCATTACAGGGATGAGCGGTAGCTGACCTGGCTTGTTATCCCTGAGAATGTTTTTGATGTTGTTCACTTGGTCTTCTGACACCTTCTTTGTTAGCATCCCCTCTGGGGCTTTCAGCAACTGGTCCACAGAGACCTTGAACAGTCCTATTGAAATCAGGAAGAATCAAGTAAATATGTAATAATTACCTAATAATCATTTTCTGCTAAATCAACACGACACCAGACATACTTTCCAAAGTATTTCTTTGCAAGGGAGAACAAAAAATCTTTGATGTTGTAAATGTGTCTTTTCCCCTTTCTATACACAATAGTTTACTGAATAATGGGGAATGGCTATATGCCCTAGAATCTAGCAACAGAAAAGGTGATGTTACACATATTTAGAGCAAATTAATTATATGATATTGGATGGCCTTGAGGTCAATACAAGGAAATATTGGATGAGGTATGCCAACAGGTCAAAGACTTGTCCAATATTGTTTTGATATTGAGTTTGGCCGAATTAACCTGTCCAGCATCAATCCGATATATTTCATGTTTTTGAAATAAACCTCATAATCATGTTCATAGATACAATAACAAAATTGGAAGTTGAATCTATGGGAAACTACTATTGGTGACACTAAGATCATCAAAACAATTTGGGAGACAAACCATACTATCTTTCGCACAAAATAGCTACAGGTTATTTCATTCCACATTCTGATATCAAAAATGTAATGTGGATCTGGCTGTGCATACCCTTTGTCTAGCTTTGCACGTTTGAAGACTTTGAAGACTTCTGAGGGGCTACATGCCCAATATTATTAACACTGTGCTTCCTTGACAGAGAATATTGGTTAAGTTCAACAAACTGTGTAAGTAGGTCAAGGTTTATAAGTATCACAACAAATGTTTGGTCCGTGTCTTCTGTAGGAATTATGATAATTATTTCGAATTGGTCAAATACATCTGTACAATCTACTGAGGTTTAAACAAGGCAACTGATCATATGAATGAAATTAAGACTAAAGAATTTAAAATTAAAAAAAAAGACTTTAAAATTCACCTTTGCACTTTGCTTCAACGGAGAAGCTGTTCTCCTTGTTATTTTCGGATCTGGCTCGTTTGCCACGCTCAGAAGATCCTTGCTTTCTGGATCTTTTCCGGGGGATTGGTGTGCTGCTCATGAGTGGCGGGGTGTGGTGTGGCTCGGTGTTATCGGAATGGGTGAAGATGGACTGGGAGTTGTCGGACTGGGAGCTGGTGGACTGGGTGTTGTCTGGCTGGGTGTTGTCTGGCTGGGTGTTGTCTGGCTGGGTGTTGTCTGGCTGGGTGTTGTCGGACTGGGTGTTGTCTGGCTGGGTGTTGTCGGACTGGGACTCAGAGTCAGGGATGATGTTCACTATCTGGGTGGCAGCTTTGAACCCCTCCACTAGTGCCTCAACCCCCTCTGTTGGAAACTCTTCCGTGCTCGCCATCTGCTCTATCTTGGCCTTAATCCCTTTGTTTCCTGCACAGATAAACTTGAATAAAGCAAGAAAAAAGAAGCATTCAAATATTTGAAGATATTTTTGTTCTAGTTTTTTGTTTCCAACTTCAAGTAAAACTCATTTAACTGATGTGTAAAATTCTGAACAGACGAACTTTTCTACATGTGCATGACATGATTCAAAATGGTACATCACATCCCTAGTCTTCCAGTATATTTCTTTCAACAACCTTAAGAGATGTAGTATATTTCAGCCTCACAAGACACACACACACAAAAACAAATCTATTTGAGCCTAATTCAATAACAAATTAGAATTTTATTGATAATAGGTCCATATCTACTACTAGTAGTAGCAGAGTCTACAAGCAAAACAATTATTCTCAAATCTATAATCTGCTACTAAATATCATTGTGTTTTCAATTTTTGCATAATAATCATTAATGAATAATGTATACAAATAATGTATAAAATCTACAAATGTTGAAATCAATAAATAATCAGTAGATCTGAATCTACATGTAGACCCTACTGGCTACTGCACATTGTTTGGGCAACTTGGCTATTCATAATTAGGACCGCTATTCATAAGGACTGCTATTCATAATTTAAAAAGAAAATTTACAAGGAAAGGATCATTATTCGTAAGGACCGCTATTCATAATAGGAGAAGAGGGTCGTTGTTGATAATACAAGAAGAGGGTCGCTATTCATAATACGAGAAGAGGGTCGCTACCCATAACACGAGAAGATGGTCATTATTCATAATCGAAATGATGGTTGCTTATTCATAATACAATAAGAGGGTCGCTATTCATAACACAATAAGAGGGTCGCTATTCATAATACGAGAAGAGGGTCGCTATTCATAATACGGGATGAGGATCGCTATTCATCAAAATTAAAATTAAATCAAGCAATTAACAAAATGATAAGAAAGCAAACTAATGGATAGGGGACACCCCCACGGTTGTAGTAGGGGCACATGGGGGGGGGGGCGCCACATGGCCCTGAATATTTGTAGAAAACATATATTTCTGAACAAATAAAGAAAAAAGGCGAACCCCAATAATGTACGCTACCCATCATCCTGGGACCCACAACCACCCCCCCCCCCCCATCAGCCTGACCACGCCGAGCCATTCGACCTACCCTCCTGCAGTATTCCCGCAGTAAAGTATAGTATATTTGTAAAGCGCTCAGAGACATTTGTATTAAGCGCTATATAAAAATTAAATATTATTATTATTATTATTATTAAAGAAAAACTTTAGAACTTAGAAAATCACTACACAAATTGCATATTTTGGTTAGGTATCAGTTTGTGACGTCATTGCCTCACTATCTATCAATAGCCTTATATTATTTTTATCCCATTAATTTCCCTTTTTATCCCTCAAAACTTGATTTTCCCATACCTAAATTTGCCCAGGTTATATGATTTGTATCATATCGCGCGCATGACATTTCACAAAATCTTAAATGAACTTTAAAGAATTGAAACTATTTTCTGAAAACTTTATCAAAATTTCACATTTGTCACGATTTAACTGAAGAAATTTTTTTTTATATTAAGTGCATCCACACCAAACATATATTACAGGTACTATCAATATAACTTGGATGCTGTAGTGAGGTAATGTGATCTTTAGGGGAAAATTGGAAATTTATTATCAATATAAAGAAAAAAATTAGTGAATAGTGAGGCAATGATGTCACAGACTCATGAGTGAGTTGCCAATTTGTCATGTGATTTCATGTCTTTAAAAAATCATAACTTTATTATTAGTAATCTGATTTTGCTCAAACTTTTTTTTATTGGTTTGTCTGATTTTTCTGCTTCTATCGAGAGTAATTATTTTTGAGTGGACTTGCCCTTTAATCTAGGACAAAGAAAAGCCTTTCCAATTTCTTTTACCGACATATTATACGTTGTTAATTATGAAAACTACCAGGAATGTCGGCCACTTTGTGTATGCATGCCCTACATGTATATAAATTCTTCAAACAAACTGATTCAAATTGATTTTTTTTTTGAAAACATAAATTCTATTGTTAGACAGTCAACTGAAGGATGCTTTCTTGAATCGTTTTTCCATTCCTCAGACGTGTCTGCATATATTTCTTTAACCATTGCTATTTTCTCTTCATCTAGTCCCATACATCTAAAATAAGTATCTGACTTCAATGTTTCTTCTTCGTATATAATATGGTACAATTTATAGGTATTTTTACTTAAAGAAAACATTTTAATGAAAATACGTGTTTCCTTTCTTATGAATATATACCTACATGTATTATTGAAGAATATTTCATCTCAAAGACAAACCAAATATTTATCATTTCCTGGTAACTTAGTAACTGTATGTTGATCATGTTAAGTAAATAATTACAATAGAAAATTTAATTTCCTGCAATTTGTCTCAGTAGAAATTTGAAGTACTTTTTCCAATTCAAGTTCTGGTCTCCAATTACAAGTCTTTTGATCCACACCACCCTTTGTTCCTTCACAAAAATAGAGCATTTTCAATCCTTGTTTGTAATCAAGATATAAAGTACCGTACCTCTTTTTATCTTGTCCTTACCTTGCCATAAAAAGCTAAAGCGAACGTCATCAATTTTGTTGAAAACCTGTTCAGGCATCGGAGTCAAAGAACTTACATTTAAAGGGATTGAGTAACTATGTCTCAGATTCTTAAACAAAATCCTGGATTTATCATTTAGCTTATGCTGCAATATATGATAATTATTAACCTTTAGGTCAGTCAGGAACCCCATAACTTTTACAAGCCTGTCAGATTTTCAAGATATTTATAATTGGAAATTGAAATCAACTTTTAGATTACTAGAGAAAGAAGGTGATTCGTTGTACCGTTCTCAACTCTTAATCCTTGTCTAAATTCAGTTTTTATTGACGTTTCATTAAAGTATTAGAAGACGATTCGTTGTACCATGCTCGACTCTTAATCCTTGTTTTTATTTTATTTTAATTATTATTAAGTACAGATATTATCCTAAAGCTCTCGAGAATTTCCTCCAATCTATAAATTCAGTCTATATGACTATATCTCTTACAAATATTGTCATATCATCTGCATAAAGGATCTGCTTAATTTGCGTTTCACCAAAGTGAATACCCTTGACCAGATTATTCGTAGGCAATGGGTTAGGCACTCAATACATAAAATGAATAAATAAGGAGAGAGCGGATCTCCTTAATCCCGCTCTACTTTAAAATACCGGTAACCGTTTGATTTCCCCCGTTGAAAACACACCTTTGAGCATTTAATATTAAAAGTATATTCACCCATTCACTTAACATTGATCCAAACCCAGAGAAATTATCAAAGTACCGTACTTTTCCAAGCAAAACATGTGAAACTAAATATCCTGGTTTCTTAAAATTTGACGCGTGAAAAATCATATCATTGTTTAAGCTTATTGCTTCACCAATGTTTCAATCATTTAAATAACCTACTGATCGACAGACACAATATTGCTCAAAATCGCTTTTAATCTTTCAGAAAGTATCTTAGTACCTGGTATTAAAGGATCTCGTAATGTACGTTGAGTAAAGTAATAAGTTTTGAGTCTTTACCATCTTTATGTCTAATACCCTTATCTAACTTGCCTGATTTTCATCGGATGCATCCGATGAAAGCAACAGAGGAGAAAAAGGCGATTAAATAGCAGATGAAAAGAAGAGAAATAGGCGATTAAATTCTCCTGCTTAAGAGCAGGAGAAATTCTCATTCTATCGGTGTGACACCGATGAAACGGCCAGTATGAAAGCGTTCGGGAGAAAAAGGTGATTAAAATGGTCAAAGGTCGCAGTGTACGCGCGCTTTATCGTAACCAGCTGTGTTTGTTGACTTATAGTTGAACATGCTGCATGCTAACTAGATGGAGCGCGGGCTTAATAATTACGCAATAATTCTTCACCTCCGGCAAGGGTCGCCACAGCGAGTGAATTTCACCGGCAGTATGAAAGCGACAGGGAGAAAACGGCGGTTTCACCTTTGTTTACATAAGGAAAATTCAATCGGTATTTTCATCGGTGTGACTCCGATAGAAGCCAGTTTGAAAGCAGTATAAGCGTAATAACTATAGTATAATTGCTTGTTTTTTAGGAGATAATTCTTTAAATTTTAAACTGTTACTGCGCATGAAGAAAGATGACGTTATCCATTGACAGTAACAGTTGAAATGCGACTGTAAGAATTTCAACACGGAGCTCAATTTTGACAAAGAAAATCCAGAAAAAAAGACCCTTAAACGCATCATATAGTTGATCTGGTAAGTGGAACCAAATGTATATTAGCCTAGGCCAGTAGGCCTAATTTTCGAGAATAAATGCATCTGATCTGGATCCCCTAAAATTGATTATTTTGGACAAAGTTTGGTGGCTCAAGTTTTCAGAGCAGACCCTATGGTCTCTAATACTAATAGAGTCTAAAGAGAGGAGCTGCCCCTACCCAAATAAGAGGCTAAGTAATTAACAAACGAAAGAGACAGACATTTTCGGTCTAGGGTATGGGAAGTTACACGTTATAAATAGCAACTACCGTCGTCCTTATGAATAGTGAGCAGACCTCCATTGTTTCACTCATTTTTTCAGTCTATAAATAATATAAAATAATAAAAATATAAGATAGTAAGCAAATATTAATCGACTACGAGGGTAATGGTGCAAACTATCATCGCCGAGGTGATCTCGGGGCCACTATCTTCCCGAGCCGCAAGGCGAGGGAAGATGGTAGCCCCGAGATCACCGAGGGGATGATAATTTGTATCCATTGCCCGAGTAAAGGAGGTTAAAGGGATAGTTGAGTTCTGTTGCAGAGGGCGCTACACAAAATAATTTTTTTGTGAGATAATGAAAAACTGAGTGTCAAATTTGAAAGAACATAATATTTAAATGACAAAATCATCTTTGGTTGATCAAAATTGGTTCAGAGACGGCTGAAATATAACGATTTCTAATACTTGTGTACCACCACAAATATTAGATATTTTGAAAAATTTGAAAAAACCTTTGAAAAAACTAAATAACGCTGTTTACGTCGAATTTTAGCCAAAGCCGATGTTGGCTTTTTTTGTTGGCGTTTTCGTGTTGCTTATATTACGCACAACCAGCCGGCCCATGTATTGTTATTTTTAATTAAATAATTAATTAACGGTCACCGTGTGTTTTTTAAAGTGGAGCTGAATTGGTATGATCGTATTGGCTAAATTTCACACATTTTGGGGTCTAAAATTACCTTCATAGCAATGTTAGGTTCTAAAAGGGCACTAGAAATGTCATAGATAAGAATAAGAGCAATAACCATGCACTTTGAAGGCATTTGCGGTCTGAAAACAGAACTCAACTATCCCTTTAATATTTGTTTTTATATCCCACATCGGCAATAAGGTCTATTTATAGTGAATTTTACATAATTAAAACTGATTTTGCAGACAGTTTAGCTTCAGCTAGATTTTACAAAGTACAACATGGGTACATGTAATACAGTCGAAGCGGGCTCATTTGACATTGACATTTCGCGTAACCTACTTAACTATGCTTATTCAATGCGCAAGTGGGGTAGCAGCAAAAAATTACTTTTCAAAAGACCTATCTCAGGTAGATACTACTTATCTATAATTTATCATGTGACCTCGTTTAGACCAATCAGATTGCAAGATTCTTAGTATGCGGGATATAATAATTATTATATCCCTCATGTATAGTTGTTTGCATTGCGATTGTACAGAGCACGAAAAAGGTATAGACAAGTACTATCTACCGATCTCAGGTCGAGATAGTACTTATTGTAAAGTAATTTTTTGCTGCTACCCCACTTGCCCACCCTTGCCCATTGAATACGCATAGCAAAGTAGGTTACGCGAAATGTCAAAGTCAATGTCAATGTCAAATGAGCGCGCATCGACTGTATTACATGTGTGCATGTTGCGCTTTGTAAAATCTAGCTGAAGCTAAACTGTCTGCAGAATCAGTTCTTATTATTATGTAAAATTCACTTTAAATAGACCTTATTGCCGATGTGGGATATAAAACAAATATTAACCTCCTTTACTCGGGCAATGGATACAAACTATCATCGCCTCGGTGATCTCGGGGCTACCATCTTCCCTCGCCTTGCGGCTCGGGAAGATAGTAGCCCCGAGATCACCTCGGCGATGATAGTTTGCACCATTACCCTCGTAGTCGATTAATATTTGCTTACTATTACTAATAGGTATGTTACATAAACAAAATTAAATCTCAGAATTCAAGCTCTTTCTTTATAGTAGGTGTCTGATCACGCACTCTGTTTTGTGTGCTTAAAGGTAAAGACCAGAAGACCAAAAGGGGTCATCTCAGAACTCTAAAAATATCTTGATCAAAACGGCGATTTAAACATTGTTTCCATGGTAACTCAGAGATTATATCAACTTTTGGTAAATGACCCCCCTGACGATTAAGTAGTTCCAGCCATAAGGAATATGTCTATGTGCTTATTTTTTTGCTAGCCCCTATGGATCACATAAGATTACAGTTTGAAAATACCCTTCCCCATGCTTTGTATATCGCGCTTATGCAGTTGTTGAGCAAAAACTATAACTCCCTGAAAAATTTGATGAAAATTGCCTAGATTTTTTTGGGGGGGATGTATCTTTTGATAGAAACATCGGTGATACTTGAAATTTGAAATGTGTTCTTTTGAATACCGGTAGTAGATTTTAATTATCCAACCATGATGGTGAAAATCAATCCAAAAGGGAAAATTGAAAAATCTTCCAGACACCCTATACCATCAAACAGAGCTTGAAAAGACTTTTTATTTGATGCCTCATTCACCCTAATACTACTAGCCCTGGCCCCAGTAATAAGAAAGTTATGCCAATTCTAAATGCCCAGAAATCATTTATTTAATTTCTTTATTTTCCTTTGTTTTTAAAACAAAAGTTGTGATCTCATTACGAAACAATGTATGTAAATGCGCAAAAAACTGCTAATCACACAGTCATGTTTGCATGACATTTCACATTCCTCATCCGAAAAAACATATTTCAAGTTCATAGATTTCGCTTAAATTTTACCAAAAGCAAATTCCCATGTTAAACAATCAACCTAAATACCTTTTTTCTCAACCTTAATGCAATGCGGGATCAGTGTACAGAATTGCACTACACACTACTTTTGTGAAACAGCCAGGACAAAAAAAAGATGTTGTAAAAAAAGTTAAAGTACTGTTGCTCTTTGCAACCGACCCAAAAATCTTAAAATCTACGCACGAAGAACTTTGCGCATTGAACAAACATTTCAGAATACGGTAGATAACTTCACAGGCGCACGCCCGCCCACAACCCACCATCGGTATGCACTTGTATTGTGCAGCGGTTTGCCGTGAAACTTGTGAAAAAGTGTAGATTCTATACAATAACTAGTCTATTATATCAACGTTTATCCGAAAAATAACAAGAAACTTGACACGAAACAGGTAGGCCTAAACATAACAAATTTTAACTCATGACGGCTTTAGGAATCTATTTGGACATTTAATGAATAGGCCTATTATTATTTAGTAAAGGAGGGGGTAATCGACCATCACCAGTTTTCGGCTGATCCGAATGGATGCATGGTAAAATCCCTTTAAAATTCATCGCATAACAGCATAGACCCTATCACATATCCCACACATAGGCCTACCATACCATGGAATATGCCAGAGTCACTGAAGAACCACATTTGCAATGGAAAATATATCCTAAAATATCACATTTTAGCGATGTAATCGGCGTTCCCGCTACCCGAATCTGAAAAATCTAGTAGTCTTACGCGTGTCTGTAGGAAATCAATTTGGGTAGACTAGACAGTAGACTAGAGACTAGTAGAGTCTCTGTTTTATTAGGGTCATCGCCGGAGTTACGGGTCAAATTTTGGATAGGTTTCTGAACAAGTAGATCTAGGCCCCTAGCTATAGGCCCTAGTCTAGACTAGTCTACTAATTTTTGGATCTAGCCTGGACTACTGAGTGAGATCTAAAAGATTTTTAAGAACAAGAAGAAGAAGATGTGTCTGAATGATTTTTCTATTTTCAATTTGGGATCGTTTTTCACCATTTTTGTTGGATATTGGAATAAAAAATGTAATCAGAATAATACCTTTCAAATTTCAAGACTCACCGATGTTTCTATCAAAAGATACAGCCCCTCGAAAACTGTGCAATATTCATAGCATTTTGGTCAGAATGGACAGAAAAGTGGTTCACGCAGAGTTATAATTTCTGCTCAAAAGCTGCACAGCTAAGTAATGCACAGCACGATATGCAAAGCGTGGAACAAGGGTATTTTCAAACTGTTGTAACAAATGATCCCTTGGGACTAGAGAAAAAATAAGTGCATGGATATATTCTTGACAGCTGGCCCAACTTATTCCTCGGGGGAGCAGTTCGTGAAATTGGTAAATCTCCGAGTTACCATGGAAACGATGTTTAAATCGCCGTTTTGAGCAAGATATTTTTAGAATTCCGGGGGTGGCCCCCTATGGGGAATATGGAGAAAAACCTGCTCTTTCATATGACACCTCATTTATTGAGTTTCACCTTCAGGATCATTTGTTATAAAGGTTTGAATTTCAAATTTTTCATAAAATCATTGACCAATTTTGCTTGGTCGCGCAATACACATCTGACATAGACCACATAGGGATGCGTGCAATCTCTATGGGAAAGATTTTAGCACACAACATCGGGTGCGCGATCAGTAGTACAAGTCTAGATCTAAGTTAGACCTACCGGACTCTAGGTCTATGGCTATATGGTCTAGAAGTCTATGCCTAACAAATTATTCTTGCTTAGATCATATCTATGTAGATCTTAGTTAGATTTCGATGTATAGATCCATACAGCTTATTATGACTAACCTCAACCTCGTTGTTGTCAGCTTTGCTGCGTTGAATGGCGACGACGTGACCATACAACTCCTTCGACTTGAGGCTGCGGGCCCTCTCTCCATTGATGATCAAGTAGTAGCGCGGATCGTCCTCGGTGCAGGTGTCACTCGATCCGTCCACGTCATGCTGAGAAGCACGTTCTAACCACCACATCGTGCAGGCCAAGCAGAATGCCGGGGCAGAATGCAGCAAATTAAGTTCAAAATTAAAATCAACAACAAGAAATAGCTATAGAAGAACCGATGAACTCGTTGACAATTGCAGACTCGGGTCTCTGAAGAAATTGGCGTCGACTAGTCGTAAAATTTATCTCGTAAAATGAAAAGTTTGCTTTTTCAATAAAGCGCTAGATCTATCTCTATATATGATTTAACCTCGAACGCGCATGCGCCTGCCGGAGATACTTGATGAGTCTTTTTTTAACGTAACCAAGCCATCCTAACATCCTGCATTTGATTGGCTCAATTGTGCGGATCACGTGAAAAACTTGTTATCCAATAATAAATCGCGAGAGCTCCAGGGCCAGGGGTATCCTCAACACACAACAATAGAACATACACCAGTTTACGGTTACAATTAACAGTGCGCATAACATATTTATACAAAGTGCACACACACACACACAGAATGAAACGCCGATAATACCAAACAACAACAACAACAACACACACACACACGCACACACACACACACGCACAAGACAGGCAAGTCAGCTGTCAGACGCAGCCTAGCCCTATAATTGGTGTTGAAATGTTTGGGGCGACAGATCCAGAATCTTGAGAAAAAAACATTTTTTGTTAATTTACCATATCACTTACCGTAATGAGAAAGCAAAGCAAAAAGCAAAATATTTAATAATAGAAGGAAAAAAAGGAGATTGGGGGTCCCGTCAGTTTCCTCCAAAATTTAAAAAAAAAGGGTAACGCAGGTCTTAAATTGGGGCACATAACAAAAGGGGAGGGGGAGCACGGACCAGAATTAAGTACCCCCTAAACCCACCACTGGTATTAGAAGACTTAACGACGAAAAACACAGTCAGTCTAAGAGAGGAAAAACAATCACCCCCCCCCCCCACCTCCCGAGGACAATTACCCCCCGGTCAATTACCCACGGAAAATTACCAATTAACCGCTTTAAAAAAATTGCTTTTATTAAAACCAACTTATAAGGCTGGATTTCCCCTTTTTAAATATTGTTGTTGTTGTTGTTTGGGGGGGGGGTAATTGTCCTCAGGATGATTGTCCTTGGTTATATCCAGGGAGGGGGGGGGAATTGTCCTAGGGATTTTTTTTTCTTCAGGGGGTGGGGGTAATTATCATCGGGGTGTAATTGTTTTCGGGGGTCAATTTTCCCGGGGGTAATAAGTACGTTTTGAAACGTATTTGGCTAGAGATCACCTGACGATTATTCTATTCATCATCGCATCCTAACCATGCAGGTTTTTTTTTTTAGCCCGGAGTGCTTGTTTAAAAAAAAAGGGGGGGAGCAATATAGGGCACAATCATGGGGGGGGGGGAGGCGTAAACAAAAACTGTCGAGGTAATTGTGTTGGAAGAAAGGGCAGCTCGGCCTCGTTGTAAGTATTTTTGACATTAGGGGAACATGAAATTTTTAATACGTTGTGAGGTTATCGAGCATGCGAAGCCGGAGCCGCGAATAACGAATTGTAGACGCTCAAAAGTTGTCGTCATTATTCTAGCATGCTTTCTTGTAATTTGAACGATAATAAAATTGTAGCATAATTTAGAAGGCTTATATAATAATTTTTCTGAGTAGAGGCGAATAATACGTAGTTTTTCCATTTTACCCGGCGTTTCAATCATTTTTTTTTAGCCCATGCAATTACCAGCCCCGGGGAGGGGTTCTCAAATTTGTCAGGGGTGGATCTACCATTATGCTAAGGAGGGGGGGGGGGGGGTTGACCCAGTGGCGGATCCAAGATTTTCCAAGAGGGGGGGGGGGGGTGCCGAAATTTGAAAATCGCGCAGACCAATATTTCGCTCAATGGGGGGGGGGGGAGTGGGGGGAGGGGGGGGGGGGGGGTTGTGAGCACTTATTTCTTTCTTCTTCATTTCGCAAAACGAAAACGTGCCGAATTTTTTTTTTTACTTTTGGGGGTTTATTTTTAGGCAAGCCCAAGGGGTAGAGGGGGGGTAAACAAAAAACCTAACCCCCGTAGATCTGCCCCTGTTGGACGGGGGTGTGCCGCTCAAACCTCTCACCCCTACACATTTAAGGGTCATTTGGGGGGATTTTTCTCGAAAAAAAGGCCCATTTTTCACAATTTTCGGGTGTTTGACAATTTTTGAAATTTTGAAAAAAAGGACCCATGTTTAGGGATATTTTTTTTAAATTATGGGTCTCATGTTTAGGGATTTTTGTGTGAAAAATGAACCATGGGGTGGGGGGTAGTGAACACTAGTAAATTTTAAAAAATCGCTACCCCCCCCCCTTGAGTACCAGGGGAGGGGGCCCGTCTCCAAATTAACGTAACATTAACGTGTTTTTACCTGTTTCGTACCCTTTGACTATATGGGAAGACTGCTACTCGATCATAACTCTCTCAGTAATCTCAATTTTCATTTCTATCTCTCCCTTTTCTTGTCTTCTCTTCCAAATGGATGCCCTCTGCTCCTCTGTCTCATCGCTACGTACGGTATGCCTTACAGCCTACAAATCTTGAGAAGGAAAATAAATCAAGACTCTCACTTGGATGTATCACATTTTACACAAAATAATATAAGTTGGCAACAATGTCAAAATGGCAAAATTCTCTTCCCTTTAGTGAACATACAATAATTTTGTATGCAGAATTCTGCCTTGTATTTACGGTAATTAATTGCTTTTAATTATTCTATTAATTAAAATGATTTAGCGTCCTGCCTTTTTGAAAAATAAGAAGGAGTGCCATTTTCCCCTTAAAAGTATTTTCCCTGACAGTCGGGCTATTTTTCTTTATTTTTAAATTCAGATGAAGCAAATTTTAGCAGTATGTTTTTAATGGTATTTCATTTAAAGAAAATAAAAAAGCAGGCGGTCTCAAAAAAGGAAGCGGGCGGGGACACTTAACATGATTTTTGTTTAATGGCCTTATTGCTCTTCTTTTAAAAGTGTAACACACTCTGTATAGCAAAAAAATGTCTGTTCACAGGCTTTCTTCTTCTACCCCCCCCCCCCCCAGTCAATGGGAAGAGATTAGTAGATTGTCAAGAATGGCAGCAGTATACACAAATCCAATAAAGCCTCAAGGCTCTCACAATTGAAAGCTTTTCTATCAACCCAAAATTATAAACCTCCTGTCTCTTTGTATACATGAACTTGGTATGTGAATAAAGCTGAGGGATTAACCCCTTTTTAGTACGTGCACTTCGTAAAAATAGTAGGCCTAGGCCTAAATGAGGGGGGGGGGGGGCGTAAAAACTGTCGAGGTAAATATAAGTGTGTTGGCACTTGGCAGAAAGGGCAGCTCCTCGATTGTTGAAAGTATTCTTGACATTATAGGTGAATATTTGTCAATAAAGAGATACTATAGTATATTTTAGCTCTAGATTACTAGAATATCTATCTACATGAAAATATACATCGAGCGAATTACAAAGAAACTAAACACCGCACTACGTACAGTGACATACATTATCAACTTTTCTCAAAATGTTAAAGTGTCAAACCAAACCGAGTCGCAATATTCAGTTTATGTAGCGTGTTCATGTTCAAATCATTTCAACCATGGCTTTGAATAAAGCTTAGTACCGATCAATGAGAGCTTTGGTCAGAAGAAGAAGAAAGGCCGGACTGCCGCTTTGTTTTCAAACACGCGCCGGTAATAAAGATCGACGCTTGAGCGATTTACAAACAATACAACTTCAAAATCTACATGTAGGTCGCACGATCGCGATCGTTGGCTATTCATGATTCATTGATTTGTTTTGAGCTCCCGTGAGAATTAAGCACGAATACGTACGTTGTTGTTGTTGTTTAGTAGTCTGTATTTTGGGATTTCAGACAATATTAATCAACTCAATTGACACGATTCGAAAATGTGCTTTAATCAGGCCAGCCTACGAGAGTGGTATAATATTAGCCCATGAATGAGACGTCTGCTGTGCTATATAGTTTACAGTGCTACCGAACCAAATGAATTTAAACTATAAGTAAATTATGATAGTTGTACGCTAAAACTGACCAATATTAATTAAATAAAGGTCTACTTCTAAGCTATCAAATATATAGTATGATTATAGGAAACAATTGGGGGTGAAGCAGCTTTGAACAAAATTTAATAATATCAAATTATTCATAATTATGGTTGGTAACATTTTTAAAGTCTGTTCCTCTTTCTTTTTGTTCATTTATTTGTCTTCTCCTTTCTCTTTTTCGATCGTTGTTATTTTTCTTCTTCTTTTACCGTTCTTCATTGATATCTTCTTCTAATAGGCGGCTACTTCTTCTTCTTCTTTTTCTGCTTCTTTTTGGCCCGGATACATGGCATTTGGGAAATACTTCCACACTATGAGAAATGGGTCATTTATTCATAAGGGTCATTATTCATATAAGACCTGCTAAATTCATAATATGAGAGGAGGGTCGCTATTCATAAGACAAAATCGGGATCGTTATATAATCAAGGGGTCCCTATTCATAGTAATACGAGAAGAGGGTGCCTATATTCATACGAGAAGAGTATTAAAGGTTTGAAACATGAATTACGTACATTTTCTAGGCGTAACACTCCCCTCCCCGACCTAGAGGGGGAGGGGGCGTGAGTGCGCACACACCCTCTCCCCTTTACCTCCAACAACAGAAAATCACATAAGTGTTCAATTTACTTATTCAAAATTGCTTCAGAAGAAGCTCTCACAATTCTGTTTGTATACATGAACTCGGTATGTGAAGAAAGCTGAGAGTTCACCTCTTTTTAGTAGACTCATAGTAAAGAAATAAAACATTATTTGTCAATAAAGAGATACTAGATTTATAAGTTTTTAAAGTTTCAGTCCAAGTGCGGGTCCAAGTGTTTATTATTATAAGTATGATATCATTTAAAGAGCTTTAATTGAATATACACACACGGTCATGTACACCCATACTTTGTATTACCTTTCACTGCTGTATGCAGTCTGACTCTTCTGAATTGTGTATTGTTTGGATACTGTCTTTAGGAAAAGGAAGTTTTCTTTTTAAATTGAAAGGCAGACATAACAGAAGTAATAGAGGTAACCATAACAATGAAAAATCAGTATGATTTGGTTATTATAGAAGGCATGGTAACTCAATCATGAAGCTAAACTTTGCAGACTATATTATGGGAATAAAGTGAAACCAAATAAGTACGTTTTGAAACGTATTGGGAGAAAGATCACGTGACGATTATTTGTTTCATCATCGGATTCTAACCAAGGTGGCGGATCCGGGGGGGGGGGGGGGGGGGGTGGCCGGCCCCCACCATTGGCAAATATATATATATAAGTATTTTTAAGACGGGCCCCCACCCCTGGCAAACAAAAAAGTATTAAAAAAATGACGGGCACCCACCCAGTGGCAAAAAAAAGACGGTAAAAAAGATGGTTACCGACAATTTTTACCTTATTTTTTTGTGCTAAAAAGGTGGGGGGGGGGGGAACCATCTTTTACCTTGCCATATATATTGCTAATTTTGATGATGGCACCGATCACAAGCTTATTAGCAGCTTCGAAATGGGTCCTATAAAAACATTCATTTTATGACGTAGGCCTAAACAAGTTAATATTAGAGGATTATGTTATATAGTCTAGTTTGATCTTCATTAAGGGTATAATCTAGACTATAATCTTCTTTTATCGTATTTGTTTACAGACCGTGATCATTGTTGAAGTCTACTGATCGATGTTAATATACTATATTGATATAACCAGTCCCTCTTTTATGTAAAGATTATATATCATTGGTTTTTAGTAAAATGAACTTAGGCCTAAACTTGAAGTTGAGAAACTATAGAGTCTATGTGGCTATAATAATTGTTTAGCGCGCGCGCGCTGCATGCATGCCGATCAATGACCGAGTTAAATTCGACCAGGGATTATCGTAATCCGAGCGGACGTATAATTGCTCTATTGTTCGTGAATTTGGCCTGGCCGATTGCATGCAGGCTAGGCCTTGGCAAAAAGTTTGTAATATCCACCTTGGCCTGGCGTTAGCAGCTGCATTTTATTTGCGTGGTGCCCGATCTTGATCTCTCTACAAGTTGTACAATTAATTGTCACGTCACGTCATCGAGGAATCTATCTATGCACCCGTACCATACGTCCACCACGCACAAAGGCTAGCTCAGACTCGGACAGGGATCGACAGTCTCAGAGGAAGAATTATGTCGTCGTTTTTATCATCAGGTAATCCAGCATCTTTTATATAAATTCTAATGATAATAACTGTTTTCATTTCTCTTTAAATCTTTCTTTATGATTGTTAGGCCTAACTGAGTACTTATCTCAATTCTTAAGTTTAGATCTAACGTTAGATCTAAGCCATTAGAAAAAAAACATGATGTAGACCCTCTAGACCTAGACTAGTATAGACTCCCTAGAGTCTAGATAGAAATAGCGTCATGCATTTTCGAAAAATAGGAATAGAAGGATCGAATTGGCCCTTTTTTTTTCTTTCTCAAGATGGCCACCCGTAAATTCCCCTGTACATTTTCCCTGTCCTGACGTCGCGTCCAGCCAGTCGGGATATTTTTCCAGATTGCAGCCAGCATCTATAGGCTATAGCATAGGGTCTAGATTTTATATGTTGTTGTTTGATCAGAAAGAGCTCATTTTAGAAGTAGACTCTACGCTAGGCCTAGATCTACTATCTAGATAGACTCAAGACTATGTTTTTCATGTTTTTACAGCAAAATAATGAAAAACTAGACTCTATTTAGGATCTAGAAATGGTTTTAAAAAGTCCAAAAAAAAAAAAAGGAGGCGGCCTAAAAAGAAACGGGCGCTAAACATGTTTTTTTTAATTAAAAAAAAAAAATTGTATCTTTTAATCTTCTCATTTTTCTCTCGATTTCTAAATTCTATCTTTTTGATCCACAATTGATATTAACCTTGCATATTTGGCGAGATCTAGAGCCCAATGCTCTATCAATATCAGACTATAGGGGAAATCCACCCTGATAGTGTGTAGTGATAGTGAGTAGATCTCTCTAGATATCTACTTTAGTACTAGACCTAGAATCTAGATCTAAATCAAGTTTGTTTAAAAAGAAACAGATCAGTGACAATTTGAGAAGAATCTGATAGGAATGTAAATAGAATGAGTGCATTTTTTTTTTTTTTTACTAATACAAGATTATTGTCTGGTCCCCCCCCCCCCCTCTCTCTCTCTCTCTCTCTCTTTATGGTGTTCTTTACAAGCATGTGGAACCTGAATTGGTATTTGACATTTGAAAAATCTGCCAAATTCACGAAAAAAAAACGTCCTTTTCTTGGTATTTGAGAAGGAAAATATAATCAAGACTTTCACTTGGATGTACGTATCACAATTTAACAAAAATAACATTTAAGGTGGCAACAATTTATCTGAGTAATGGCAATACTCAGTACATACATGTACATACATGTGCATGCAAAGTTCTTCCTTGTGTTTTTAATTAATTCTATCAATTAAAATAATTCTGTTACTTGTAAGGGGGACTTTTTATGGCTAAATTGCTCTTCTTTTAAAAGTATAACACACTGTTAACAAAAATGTCTGGTCACAGGCCTTTCTTCTCACACCCCATTCCCCCTGAAACATTAATGGGAAGAGATTAGGGCTGCATGCAGTACACCAATCCAATAAAGCCTTTAAGGCTCTCACAATTCAAAGCTTTCCCAAATTCTAAACTTCCTTTTTCTTTGAATACATGAACTTGGCATGTGAAGAAAGCTGAGGGATTATTTTAGTACACTTAGTAAAGAAAGAAAATGTTATTTGTCAATTTAGAGAAAATAGATTTAAAAGTTTGAAAAGTTAATCCAATTAGTGTTTAGAGTTATATGATTATGATATTATTTCAAGAGTTGTAATCGAGTACACACACACACACAGTCATGAACTCTGAATTTTGTATATCGTTTGGATAATTAAGGAAAAGCATGTTTTCTTTTTAAATTAAAATGAAGGTTGATGAAAGTTTAAGGCAGCCATAATGGAAGAACATTGCAGGTAGTTAGAGAATAACGAAAAGTCAATATGATTTGTAAACTGCACCAAAACAATTGAGATACATAGAAGTTCATGTACAAACTATGTGGCTTCATAAGGGATAAAGAGTAGATTAAAGCCATGGTCTAACTGGTACAAAAGACAACATCCAATGCAAAAACCGTAACATTATTAGATCTATATGTGCAATATAAGTCATAACAACTTAATAGGGGCATTCACATGCTCCCAAAAGGCGAGATTCTGATCGTGATCAGAATGTCGCTTTTACTGCAATCATTCACATGTCTGAAAAAATCCCAATAGCTACTAGAGACCAGAGTCTGATTTGAATTTTTTTCTTTCAACTTCTCTGTTATTTTTCGAAGGTATTTCCTTGATTTCTTGTGTCATCTTATGTGTATTTTTTTTCTCCCTTTGTTTACTCTTTGTATTCTCCTCTCTTTCCAAATGTATTTCTTTGTTTTTCATGTAATCTATCCTTGGGTCTTTTCTTATGTATCTAGATCCTCTGCTCTTTCCTTGTGTATTTCTTTGTTTCTCTTTTTTTCTGCGTGGTACAATGTGGGATATAAAATTTCAATATTCAAATCTCATTATTCGTCACATGCACAATGCTCGGCCCCTTTAGATTTCTGAAAAAATCACTCACTATTTTGGGATTCACAAGTAGCCTACATTTGATAAAAGTTAAATCCTGATCTTGATTCAAATATCAATATTTGAACCTCAGTAAATTGTGAGTGCCCCTGTAGTTTCATTTTTGTTTAGATCAAGATGTAACTGTCAGATGTAGATCTAGTTTTAGATGTAATGCAGATCTACATTGTATGTTGAAATAACAGCATCCAAGTATGTCCCTATAGATTAAATACATTTGATGCCAGAAAGAAGTTATAACATTAAAAAACAAAAGTTAGAATATTAGACATATAGAAATATACATGTAGGTCTGACTAGACTTGGATCCAGGCGCAGATCCAGGATTTCTCAGGGAGGGGGCCCAACTTTTTTTTTTTGTGCTCCTGAAAATTTGAAAAATCGCGCTGGCCGAAAAGTCGCTCAGTGGGGGGGGGGGGGGGCCTGGTACTCCGCCACTGCTTGGATCTTACCAATAAATACTAATTTCAAACTCCTGTATCTATAGTCTAAACATTTATATATGAGTCATTCCATGAAGCTGGGGCAAAAATATGACAGTGTCCATGTAACGTAGGTATGAGATCTTCTACTATACACCTGGAAGATGAAATTATCTGTTGAAGACTTTTATGCAATAAATAATGCCCTGCAGAATTGTTTCTGTTTTAGGTTGCTTTTCTTCAAAATCTTTGCTTGATACACATTTCTCTTTTTACCAGTGTTTACATGATGGACACATTTCATATAACATTACATAAACTTTGGGTCTATAATATTGATTCACCATGAAGCTTGAGTACTTCTACTAAAGACAGTTGGCTATGCTTTTTATGCTTAACTCAATTTTGAGCAATTTTGAACGTTATTGTTACAGTGATAGGAGACATAGTTTCTGGTTTGTCACAAAAACTGCCCTAACTTTCTGGACGACCCATATATGGAGAATCTTCCATAAATTTTGTATTCACAATTTTGTTTGACCTATACATAGCTTCCTTAGTTGGATTTGAACAGGGGTTATCAATCTCATTTTGTCAATCCTCTTGTATGATCCAACTCAGATTTGTCTATGTAAAAAAAAGGGGAAAGTGCACTAGAATTCTATCATCGACTCAAAAACAAAGGTTGAAAAAGTAAAACCCCCTAAACCATTATTCCACTTTGGATAGCAAAAGCAACTTGTTTCTCTTTCTAATCAACAGTTGATACGTCTGAAGATGAATGCAGAATCCAGTTCTCGGATGTAGAAGGGCTTGATGGACATAAAGAGGGTTCTACAGAACTTTCAAGTAAGTTGTACGGTCATTTAGCAGCAGCAAATGGTTTATTGCCATTTAGTCCAGTGCCACTTGGTCCTTTCCTAGCTAACCTGTTAAATAGCATCCCCCTCTTTTTTCAAGTTTAGAAAATTAGACATACATGTACATATTGTATATACATGTACCGGTAGGTCTAACTTGACTTGGATCTTACTGATAAAAACTACCAATTTCACACTTTCTGTATAAAATTTATATACATTTAGATGGAGAATCTACCATTAGTATCTACAATATATTTTGGTCTATATATATCTAGTTGGATTGGAACAGGGGTAACAGGGTTTTAATATTTAGAGTGAAAATTAGGTAGTGGACATACATGTATGCCACAATGAAGGGTAAGTAAATATCACTTATGATAGGACTTCGCTTTATTTTTTATTTTTTTAATGGGAAATGTCTAACATCCAGTTAAAGTTAAATGAATCAGTATACCCGGTAGGCATTCTGCCAGTAGGCACAAATGACATAGAGCTGAGATCTTTCTCTTTATCAAGAATACTAATCTAGGTTAAACTCGTAAATCATATTTTTAAAACCTTGCTGCATGGTGATTATTTTTTAGGGATTATTTTCTCCTTCACACTTGTAAAAATGTTTTGTCAACATTTTTTTAGCTTTCATACCTTGATCTAGCTTTAAAGAGAGAGAGAGAGAGAGAGAGAGAGGCAAAAGTTATGTATAGACCAAGCCAGTAGATTTCTAGACTAGATGATTCCCATTCCGTCTTTCTCCTCTCATATATTTTCAGCCAACTCTCAGTGTGGCTCTGTGGCCATACAAAAAAAAAGAAAGAGGAAAGTCAATGTTATTGTCATTAAGGATTTAATTAATTGTAGCAATGCTGACTGACTGATTAAAAGGCTTTCTCAAATATACTTTTCTGCAGTTTTGGCATTTCCTAGATGAAAATAAAGCGAACATGTATTTCAATCTCATTTTTGTCAATCCTCTTGTATGATCCAACTTGGATTTTTCTATGTGAAAAACAGAAAATTGCACCAGAATCGTATCATCCACTCCAAAAAAAAAGGTTGAAAAAGTAAAACCCCTAAACCATTATTCCACTTTGGATAACAAATGGCAACTTATTTTCTTTTCTAATCAACAGTGATACGTCTGAAGATGAATGCAGAATCCAGTTCTCGGATGTAGAAGGGCTTGATGGACATAAAGAGGGTTCTACAGAACTTTCAAGTAAGTTGTACGGTCATTTAGCAGCAGCAAATGGTTTATTGCCATTTAGTCCAGTGCCACTTGGTCCTTTACCTAGCTAACCTGTTAAATAGCATCCCCCCTTATTTCAAGTTTAGAAATAAGACATACATATTTTATATAGGTCTAACTTGACTTGGATCTTACTGATAAATACTACCAATTTCACACTTTCTGTATACAATTTATATACATGTAGATGGAGAATCTACCATTAGTATCTACAATTTCTTATGGTCTATATATATCTAAGTTGGATTGGAACAGGTTTTTTTGTGTGGATATTTAGAGTGAAAAAATAGGTATTGGACATATGACACAATGATGGGTAATTAGATGTCACTTTTTATAGGACTTGTCATTATGGATTTAATTTAATTGTAACAATGCTGCTTGACTGATTCAAAGGCTTTCTCAAATATACTCTTCTACAGTTTTGGCATTTCCTAGATGAAAATAAAGTGTACATGTATTTCAATCTCATTTTTGTCAATCCTCTTGTATGATCCAACTTGGATTTTTCCTATGTGAAAAACAGAAAATTGCACCAGATTCCTATCATCCACTCCAATAAAAAAAGGTTGAAAAGTAAAACCCCCTAAACCATTATTCCACTTTGGATAGCAAATGAAACTTATTTTTCTTTTCTAATCAACAGTTGATACGTCTGAAGATGAATGCAGAATCCAGTTCTCGGATGTAGAAGGGCTTGATGGACATGAGGAGGTACTACAGAACTTTCAAGTAAGTTATACGGTCAAATTAGCAGCAACAAATGGTTTATTGCCATTTAGTCCGGTGCCACTTGGTCCTTTACTAAGCCTGTAAAATAGAATTTATGTTAAATAAACCATCAACCAAATACTTGAATCTACCATAAACCAGTTGTCCAAACTCCAAATTCTGCAGCACGCAACGGTACCCTGTTTTAGAAACACACTCCTTTCACCCCTACTCTGAAATCACTTCACTGAATGCCAGTCAGAGATCGCCTTATTTAATAATTTTTGGTTCCGTTTTTCCATTGTGTCAAGGGTTCTGCTCCGTATTACAATGTAAGTCTAGTTCACAAATACACTCCTGTCAGATCTTTACATTCATCTAACTCTGATTCTCTTGTTGTTCTCCAAAATCTACAAAAACATGGGGTGGGGGGGGGGGGGGGACGATGAGCTTTTGCCCACGGTGGTCCTGCTCCCAATTAGAAATTGCAGTTCTTCAGATTATTCAAAAGCAATCAAAAACTTACTTGTTTAATGCGCCTTCCCATTGATTATTGATTCTTCTTTGTATTTCTACTCTTTATTTTTCTCACTTCTTTATCTTACTCTGCATCTTCAACACTCTACAGACTGGGATTGGGATATTACAAATCATAAGAATTATTATTATATCACTTCATGCACACCTGGTTTGTCCACTAGCTAGATACTGCATCTTGTCCAATTATCATTCAGCCTGTTAATAAGTAGGGCTAATTAATAGCCACTTTGTATCCAATTTGGGTCTATTACCACTCCTTGCCATAATACAAATGGTTTACACCCAGTTAGTCTAATACCCATTTATGGTAGTTTTGCAAGAATCACTTCAGGAAATTTGCTGTCAGACTGGCAAAAATGACCAGAACTATATTTCAAGATTCAAATCTCCTCTGATAGTTGCCAATGTGACTATCTTGATTATTGGAACTTCTGACCATCTCTGAGGGCTCATGAGACTGACAATTATTATGTCTGATATGCTAATCAACATGAGTGTAGGTTAAGTAGTACACCTAGTTTATGATTGACGCAGAGCCATATGAAAATAGTTATAAGAAGTTATGAGTGAGTAGACTTCAACTTTGTCTTTCTGTAAACATTGGTTGATTTTTAATGGAATATGGATGGAGTGATGATTGGTGAGAGGTGATGCATCCTTCAATAAGGGATACTTTTTCATTGATTTTGGATTAGGCCTATACATGTACATGTATGTT